>LPNX010876095.1:2398-13049 GCA_001517045.1 Pseudotsuga menziesii | reverse complement strand
GATTTTTAGATTGGGGATCTAGTGTTGAAGTGGGACAAACCCCACAAAGACAAAAGAGACTACACCAAGTTTCAACGTCTGTGGTTAGGGCCATACATTATGACGAAAAATCTTGGCCCTAGTATTATCTGATTACAGATGTTGGAAGGTCTCTCTAAGACCTATCCAACGAATATCCAGCTCCTCACGAGGTATTTTGCTTAAGGTAAGATTTGCTTATCTGTACATAGGTGTGTTATTTTGATTTCTTTTCTTTTGTATTGGTTTGGTTTGATTGATTTCTTCTTTGTTTTGTTTAAAAAACATAGCATGCTTGCAATAGCTAGTTTCATTTGGTAAAGTGTTTCATCCCTGGAATGTTTAACTGAGAAATTTTAAATTAGATACATCAGAAATATCCACTCAGTTTATATCTGAAATGGTATCTTCATGGGAGTACAATCCAAGATCTATGCTTTTTATTTAAATTGGATCTTCAGTTCCTACAATCACTATCTTTATCCATTTTCATGATGATGAATGAGTTTTCAAAAGCGGTCTGGTATTCTTCTCAGGTTCCTTAGTGACTATTGGCAGCACATCTTTAATAGCCTCTTTAACCTATGTTCTTTTTTTATCTCACCTTGATCGCCTTGGAATTAGCAAAATAACCTTAATAAGTGTAAACTGCAAGATAGGGGGTCTTATCACAAGCCAGCCTATCATGTTCATAGACATGCTCAGTGAATGACATTACCACGAGATGGTTCCCAATCTAGGGCAATGGCTTGCAGTTTGCATTTGTAATTGTTTTTTCTTTTCTTTGTTTAAGTTACAACTTTTTGTATTCAAGGATGGGGAGTCTTATCACAAGCTAGCCTAACCATGTTCATGGACCTTATTTGGACTGAAATTGCTGATAGGTGGTTACTAGACCATGGTAATTTATTCTGGTCTAAAATCCAAAATACAAGGAGTCTCCTGACCGAGATAGCTTGTTCAGTTTCCAAGTAAGACCTATGTGTGGCATTGTACCTTATCGAAGCAATGGTATTGTTTCAACCAAGTTGTTATTTATTTATTTATAAAAACAAGAACAAAAGAATTTTTGTATATATCCCTAATAAACCATCCATATTCAAGGTGAATATTGGTTTAATGATCATGAGGTAGGAATATGCATTTCCTTATGTTCAGAGATAGCTGGATTTGTCGGTATCGTTCCAACATGAGCCTTAGCCATTTGCAGTGATATTTCAGCATAGAGTATATTTTCAAATCATTGAAATATACTACCATTGTTTTGTAGATATATTCTTGAAATGTTTTGACCACAATTCTCGAAAATACTGCAGGTGCGTTTTTTAGACCAAAAGGAATAACTCTGTAGGTAAATGAGCTGAATTCACATATGAATGTTGTCTTTTTTTGGTCTTCTTTAGCTATTGGTACTTGGTTGTAACTTGAGAATCTGTTTGTAAACGAGTAGCATTCATGTCTTGCGAATTCATTTAGGATTTCATCTACATAGGGTGTTGGGAATGGGTCTGTTAAGGTGACTTTGTTTAATTCTTTGAAGTTAACATAGATCCCTAGCTTTGTCGGGTTGTGTTTCTTTGGTTGTACAACCATTGGAATCGCCCATTCCTATTGGTCAATAGGGTAGATAATTCATATTGCAAGCATATTATCAATCTCTTTCTTGACTATCTCTTTGTATTTATGAGCTAATTTATATGGCCTCTTCTTTACAGGTCGGGCATCAGGTTTAATGTCGATCTTCATTTCGCCCATTTCATGGACTAGACCTTTGAGATATTTGTAGTCTCCAGCGAATACATATTGGAATTCTTTTAGTAATTTTACTATTTCGGTTGTTTGTTCTTCACTCCAGTAATCGCCAATTTTTGCCATTTTTGGTCGATCATCATTTGATATGTCAAATTCTTTCGTTTTCACTTTGGAATCTAACCATTCTGGTGCTTTGGCTTCATTGATTGGTTGGCTCCATTCTTTGAATTGTGAAAATGTAGCAGGAAATTCTGCTTGAGTCATTTGGTCGGTATCTTCTTTGTCGGCTGTCTCGACTTTAAGTACTGTGCGAATTGGTTTTGTTGTTTCTGAATGGTATGATTTCCATCGAAATCTTTTCCCTTCTAGATTTTCATTTTTCATTTGTAGTCTTATTGACTATGGTATTGTCTTGGTTTGTATGTTATTACATGTTATTGTCGGTTGATCATAATTTTGTGTTAGGGCGTTGTTCCCTGTTGGTTCTATAAACACTTTGATTTGTTTTGCAGCTTCAACTAACGTTTCGTTTTGTGGTATAAAGATGAAGTCTTTGTGATAAATTTCTCTCTAAGTTCATGCCATTGATATGTTTCACCCTGTGATTCTTCCATTTTGTACCATTTGTTTGGTAAGTTGGATAGCATCGATGGAAACAGGTGTGGCCATGTATGTTCGTCTTTATACCCAAGTCTTTTCCACTCTTTTTCACATGTTCTTATGTGTTCTTCTGGGTCTCGCCCCTGGATGAACATAGGTATTTGTGCTTGTTTGGTTAGCCTCTTTCCTCTGAATCTTTCTACAAAGTAAGTCGAAGCTGTTGTCCATGTTTGCAATCTTGATTGATGGGTATCCCACCATCTAGCAGCTTGTCCTATGAAGGTTTCTACTAAGCTTTGTAATTGGCCATGTTCACTAATGTTTTTAGATACTTGTTCTATATGAATAATTGGTGATTCTCTTTCTTTGTATCTTGGGATTTGTATGATACTTATATTTGTTGGTTTTAAAGTAGGGTATTCCTTCCTTTTCTTTTCGAATATTTTTGGGATGATGGAAACTAAGAAACATTGTTGGACTGGTTTCTTCTGCACTGTTTGGATGGTCTGGCAACCTCTTGCTTGTGTCTCATATTTTTCGACTTCCCAATCATATAATTCTACATCTGAGTTGTATCCTACTGAATCTTGATTGCCTAAGTGAAGCTCGCCATAGAAACTGGGTTCTGTGTAGTCTTCATTATTTTGTATTTGATATAATTGTCGGATGTCGATTTCTTCATCAATAGGTTCTATCCAAGGTTCTCCTTGAGATGGATGGATAGGTACTATAATGTTCTGTCCATTCCCTTTTAGTTTCATCCTTTCTTTATCTAGAGATATTGATGATTTCATTTTTCTTCATAATGGTCGGCCCACTAAAGCTGGGAAGGAACTGGATCCTTCCTTAGGGTCAATAATTTCAATGTTGACTTTGGTCGATATTCCTTTTATTGTCATATTGACATTTCTCCAAACTCCAATAGGTTCGATCAGATCTTGGTCAGCTACTTTAAGGTATATTCCTGACTCATATTGTCGAGGTCTACCCAATTGTTCCCAAGTGTCGCGAGTCATAATATTTAGTTGTGAGCCGAAGTCAAGTACAACTTGTTGCGAACATGGTATGCTTCGATTACTAGGTCAACAAGTGGGTCGGCATCACTTTTGTCCTTTTGGTTTAAACTGCATATGTTTTTTGTTTGTTTTTCTGTATTATTATTATGCTTCATATTATACAATAATTCAATGAATTGAGATACTGCTTTATCATATTGTACTAAATGTATTAATTATTTAACTGTGGTTTGTCGACTATTATCAGCTTCTTCTTGTCTAGTAAATTCTTTAAATATATTCATTGTGTCATTATATTATTGTTTTTGTTTAGCTGGGTTAGGATAATCATTCTTTTCTTTTATTTTACTTATGCATGGATTCACTCCCAATTTTTGTCCCTTATCGGGTTACTATATTCAGATTCTTCGTATTGATTACATCATGTTTTTGAACGCACGACAAGACATTAACGTTTTTATTTTTATTGATTTTATCAAGCATAGTAGGGAAATCCTATAATGAGTGATCACTGAATCCATAGCTAGTACAAAATTTTAAATCAGTTCTGTCCTTGTATGGGAAATCTGCATATCGATGACCTTCTTTATAGCATGTAAAGCACTAGATGGGATGACATGGTCGATTGTCGCAATTCCCATAGAATCGAACTTGACCTCCATATCCTCCAAGACAGTTATCGAATCAGTGCTCATGTCGACGGGATTCATATATTTGATTATTTGGTTTGTTTTGATCATTGCTTCGTTGGTTTTTATCGTTGTTCTGTGCAACTGCGTTTGTTTGGTAGACTGCTTGGTAGTTTTGTCGGTTATTTAAGTTTAAGTGGCAGTCGGCCATTGCGTGAATTTTTACTTCATAGATTGCACACCAAGATGCTTTGCCATTTTTCATGTTATATGGGAAATCTTTCATTATGTGTTCTCCATGTTCTTGGCAGATGTTGCAGAATCACTTTGTCGGAACAAATCAAACGTCCTGTTGACTTATGTCTTGTCGACAATTATCTTTAGCGTGTCTGGCCGTTGAGAATTTTGTGCACTAGACATCATGATTCTTGAGGTTCAGCTCTTTCAATGATTTATGCATGATTTCTAGCTGTTCTTCCAGTCTAGTATCTTTGGGATATGCTGGGAAATCTTCATCCATCTCCACTTGTAGAGCTTTGGTAAGCACATATTCGTACATTTTAAACATCTCCAAGCTTATGTGTCACCGAATTTTTTGTGATAGACCTGCAAGGAACCACTGAATTAATAGTTGTTCATTAATTACATAATCCAGTTGGATGAGGAGGTCTTTTCGTCGTTTGTCATATTCTCAGACAGACTCTGCTGGCTTTTGAGATGTTGTTTTCAAATTTTTGGCTGCCAAATGTTTTGCGTCTAGAGTTTTAAAGAAAGACAAGAATTGTGCTTTAATTTCTACTTTAGATGCTTGGGGAGTTCTCTCGATATAGGTCATGTACCATGTTAGTGCTCTTTTCCTCAAGGCACCAACGAACTATTCCATCTTTCGATCTTCAACTGTAACCTGATTTGCCTCCCATGTTGACTCACAAACGACCCAATGTCGTCTAGGATCTTTGTCACCCTCGTATAGAGAGATATGTGCTGATCCGTGACCCATGTCGGAATCGCTGTCGCTATCTCCTCTAGGAGGTGGCGGTGGTGGGGGTAGTGGGATGTTTTGCTTGTCTCGTTGTGCAGAACTGTTGTCGACAGAACTTTCATTCCCATCGATCATTTTGTTTTTCGTTTCTTCTCCGACAAGCATTCGGTTTGGGTTGAATTCTCCTGTCGATGTCCAACTGCACTGATTTTTCTGCAGGTTTGACTATTTTGTATTTTCCAAAGTTTTGATTGGTAGGAATGGTGCTCCTTCATGTGTCAGGTAAAGTAAGTGGATACTTCGGTTGAAAGGGTATGCCTAAAGTGTGACCCAGTTTCCTTCCTCTAGTCAATGGATCACTAGATGATTATCATCATTTACCTCGTTGTCTAGTCCGCTCCATATACCAAACTCACCAGCTCTTAGTCTTAGGTCTTCTTCAACAATGGCTTGTATCCTGGTACTCATATTCGTTGGAGACATAGGTCTTATCCCTTGGAGAAATTTTATTTGGAGAGATTCACACTGCTCTATCCACAAGTATTCTTCCATGGGTGATGCTTCTTCATCCACGCCTTCTTTTTGTCGGTCATGAATCGCTCTGGTGGATTTCTTTCCTGGTCTGTCACCCTAGTATTCATTCCTCTTTGCAGTGCTATATCCCGTTCTCTTCTTTCTTCCCTTATTTTTAGCCTCTTCTCTCTCTCTACTTTCTGTAAATTCACCGTACCTTTGTGTGTCACTGTTCGTTCGATTTCCTTTTTAGGTTGACTTTTCATTGGTGATGGTATCTCCTTTTAGTCGACTAGAATTCTCTTCACTTTACCTTGACATATTACCAGCTACCCCCCCATAGCCTACCTGACGCTTTAGAAAGCTTGGATAGTTATGTTTACTTGCTTAGGAAGTAATCCCACTCCCTTTCGGAAAGGAATTTCTCCCACTTTTTCTGTTTCTCCACCCAGTCAGAATTTGGTGGTGGTTCGTGTAGTGACGGATGAGGTTCTACAATATGACTGAATCCTTTTTCTATCAGGAATTTGAACAGTAGGGTCGGTAGGGAGCACAGGAACTGCTCAGTATGGTCTGTATAGAATTTTTTTTGAACGGTTTCTACTGAAGCTCTTTCTTCTATGGATTTCTCCTCACAAAATTCGTCTGTGATCTTTTCAAACCACTCCGACAGGTTTGTTCGTCCCCCTCGAATTAGTTTCTCTAGCATCTCTTGGTCCTTAGTTGCTTCCGGCTTTTTCATCCAGAAGTTTTTTCAAAAGCTGGGGTACCGATTCTACGAACTTCTCATGAGTTTCAGTGAATAATTTCTCCTTTGCCTGAGTAGTGGTTAATCTATTTCTCCTCGCGTAACTCTGCAAATAATTTTCTATCTTACGCTCCCACTAGTTCTTAATCTCCTATTATGATATCATCTGCTTATAGTCATCTCATATATGTACAACCAACAACGGAACCAATGTTGTAATCTCATAGATCATAGAGGGTTACCAATAATACACATTGAATCATACAGACATAACAGACACAAGAGACAATAACATAGATATAGAATAAAAGATTATATTATATCATGAGGGTCCATACATACACACAACTGAACCGATTTCTCATCTGGCTCAACAGCTTAATATATATGATTTACAAATAGTTACATATAACTACTTGTCGGTTCAGTCAACCGACACGACCTTACGCAGCCGACCTAATCTCTAATTAGTCGGCTATTCGACTAGTCGGCTCACCGACTAGTCCCTCCAATAGCGCCTATGTCCCAACACAACAAAGTGTCAATGCACAACCTGACAGAGAAAAAGGTGCCATCCCAAGTGCATGGTTCCCTTTCAAAAATGCTAAAAAAACCCTAAAAATCGGTCAAAAAATGAAAACAATTCCTCCATGAATGTGAAGAGAAAAGTTTTGACTCTTACCTGCTCCAAACGGCTTAAAGAATGATGGGTTACAACTCCTGGAATCAACACCTAAATATCATCTCCTTTTCATCAACTTCACCCTCTCCTTATGGTAAAAACACAAATGGTAAAACTTTTCCCATTTTACTCCTATTTATAGTAATTTTGACTTTTTTATTTTATTTTTATTATTATTAAATCAAATTACTTTAATATTATGGGCTTTTATCATTGGTTACCTATAGTTTTATTATGAAGTTGACTCTAACATGATTTTCAAGGTTTCTAAGTCAAATTCATAAAGCTCATGGCTATGTTTCAAGTTCTTTTTGTCTTTTTCATACTTAGGGTAAAAATGAAAAAGTATCAAGCATTTTCATACTTTTCATATGCTTGTTAAAAACCTTGTAAAAGAGTATCGAGTCCAGTTTTTTTGCTTTTTCAGACTCGTAAAACATGGGTTATGAAAAAGAGAACCCTTTTATGGAGTTATATTTAAGCTCTTTTTAGTGTCCTTAAAAACACAAAAATATTTCCAAGCGAACTTGACATGTTCATGCTTGTAAAAGTATTAGAACGATCAACTAGTCCATGGTAGAATATCTCTTTTTCAGACTGATTATGCCTATTTATGAAAAAGGAACGCTCTGGTTGATTTTAGCCAGAAGAGTTCTTTGAGGCATTATTTCATACTTTTTCAGGCCTTATGGACTAAACCTGACGAAAAAAGGACCTTTTGGAGTCTCCTTATGTCTTTGTTCAGACTCTCTAAACATGAACAATGTTGAGTTTAGTTTCACCGGACTCATAAAATCAAACGATGAAGGACCCTTTTTAGGAACGAACCCCTCCTTTATTAGGTTCGTAAAACATGTGAGAATGGACTCATCACTTGATGAGCTACAATGAGTGTTTGTTAACCTCTTTGAACTCATAAAAAGGAAAAGAGGCACTCATCCTTCATGATGGGGAAATTAAGGGAAAGGGGAATATTTTTGCATTTGTTTCTGTGGAAGCTCACAATCCACCTTGGAACATGGCACCTGTCTACATTTGCATTTCGAAACAGTTGGGTATTCAACTTGTATCTGAGTCGATCCACTTTCGTGAGTCACCCGACTCTTTTGATTCAAATCAAAGAATGCTTCGTCATATTCCTTGCATTACACCTGGTTTCATTCTCGTCAACTCAATGATGCCAAGTCATTTGTTGTGCTGCAAATTGTTTAAAGGATGTTGCTTATGTAATTCAACTCGTCAGTAACTTTACCTTCCTACCAAATCTGTCATGTATGAGATAGTTTTCATGGTTTTCTCATCACTTCAAAATCAACTTTTATTCCATGTTTCATGTCGATGATGGGGGAAACATCACTGTCCTCCTTCGATAAGTCTATTACTGTCAACTTCAGCACATCATCCACAAAATAGATTCAGAAACCTAGTCAAGTACCTTGAATCCTGCATACCTCAATGGAAGGTTTCCATGCTTTCAACGGTAGGTTTTCATCAATGACCTCTGATTGAAATATTCTATCAAGTGTTTAACTTCAAAACATTTATTCACACTTGGGAGAATGTACTAAGATACCTTGGGGATCGTTGACATTAATGGCGATTTCCCTCGCACTTGTTAATAGTATACATCAATGACTGGTAATCAAGTGGTTTCTATCATGTTCGACATCAAGAAATCTATTCACATGGCTAGAATCTTATTGATTCGGGATTTGGATGAATACCCTGAGAAATTAGGACCCATCAACATAATTGCCTATCCTCAGGTTGCGATGGAAGATTATTTGGAATCATGACATGGATCCACATTGTATGTTTGGTGGCTATGTCCAGTATTGGGTTCAGAATATATGGATCTACTTTGTATGTCCCATAGCCATGTTCCGCTCTTTACGTCATTGATCATGGATCTACAATGTATTCTTGGTAGCCATGACATGGTCATCTTCATGGATATGCAGTGTATTGGTCTGCAACCATGATTGAGTCAAACAAGTTAGTTACTAGTGTTATGTTAGTTGTGAACTCATCTCTTACTACCTCTAATACCATATTGATGTCTAGAAAAGTTTTTTACCTATCACATCCTTCTAGATTCATACTTTGGGGGGAATTCTGTTGCACTTGAAAAATCCACAGTTTCTTGATTACCCTTCAGAGATCCTGGTCAGAGATTCTTATGGTGAATTTTTTCCATCCTTGAGAAGACAAGGCCTCTGTCCCTTTGAGGAAAGAGTGCTGGAACCTTTTGTCTCTTGACATTAGGCATCGTCGGTGCTCTTTCCGTTTGAGAAAAAAGCGTCAGCACCTTTTCCCCTTAAGCCAAAATTGCCGGTGGACTTAAAATAAGAAAAACGAAGATTCTAGAAGCTTTCGTATGAAGGCCTTTGTGGAGTTGGTTCCTACTAGATAGTGAGAGTTGGCATTCACCTTCCTCACCTATAGGGATCATCTCCTATCCATTTCCTAAGTGAATCTAATCTCATTTTGCGTATAAATGAAGCCTTCATGGAGGGAGTGAGGGGAGACCAAAGAAAGCATCCTTAAGTTGTTGGATTGAAGTCTGGTTTAAGGGCAAGTTTGAGTCAGTATATATATGAAGAGCTTGTTGCGAGTGGGGAGTATTGTAAGTCCATTGTGGAAGAAAAATATGGAAACATCAAGGATTTGGTTGTAGCTTTACCTTCTTTATTCATTAATACAAAAGTGTTCCCCTTTCCCATACTTAATTTGTGTCAATATCAATTAAATATTGTGATATTCCTTGATCACTAGCATAGATTGTTAATTTATCATGTTTCTCTCATCTTGTTGTGTTGTCTTTTGATCTTTATTTGCAGGTATTGAAGATTGCATGTGGAACATTGGAACAAGGGAAAACACATTCAGATCTGAGGTATGAGAGTGGTTTTATGTTAAGTAAATTAACTATCTAGGGAAAGGATACGATTCTGTGGTTTTTTGTTCTATGCTTGTATCATACAGATTCAAGGAACAAGCGGTGTCCGCACTGGTTGATGAATTCCTTGAAATAGTAGTATTATCAGTCACATCCATATTTATATCAAACAATCCTGTCAACAAATTGCGAAGCCATACTGCTTCACTATAAGCTGAACATGTTGCAATGTATTCAGCCTCTGCCGTACTAAGAGAAATGCTAGTTTGCTTTCTTCTAAGACATGGGATCACACCTGATCCCAAACTAAAACAACATCCTGAATTTATCTTTTTGTCATAAGTGTTTCCAACCCAGTTTGAATATGTATAACCATGTAATATGATCTCACCATCATCTGCATATCTGAGGCCACAATCCAATGTACCCTTTAGGTACCTCATCACATGTTTTGCAACAGCTAAGTGGACATGTCGAGGCTCCACCATATAGTGACTCAAGGTGTTCATAGAAAAACATATACATGTTCTCATATTTGTCAGATACATTAGTGAGACAATAATCTGTATGTATAGTGTAGCATACACAGTATTTTAGGAATCATCATTCGATAGCTTCAAATTTGTCACCATCGAAGTGTTCATTTCTTTACAATCCACCATCCCAAATATATTTAGGATCTCAACAACATATTTTCCTTGATTTAGGAAAATCTCATCTGGGAACTACCATACTTCAAGACCTAGAAAATAATGTATCATGCCAAGATATTTCATTTCGAATTCTACTGCAAGCTTCTTCTTTCAATCACC
>LPNX010876083.1:475959-677454 GCA_001517045.1 Pseudotsuga menziesii | reverse complement strand
CATCCAACGAGCTCTCCCGATCAAAATTTGAGTAAAAACACAGGGAGATATGTCAAAAATACAAACAAAAAAGTAGTTTTTTTATTTTCTTCCTCCAAAATCAATAAATATTATTTTATTATTTTAATTATTATTTTATTAGTTCATTTTAGGAGGCCCATTTTGAGTTGAAATTTCCTCTAATGACTCATTTTTGGAGTTTTTACAGAAGAAATATCAGGATGAAGAAGCAGGAATGCAACACATTAAGGCCATTGATGACCAGATTTTGAGAAGTGAAGTAGGCCATTCAGCAGTTAGTGTGCAGATCGTGGAATACCAGCTTCGATTAAGCTAATCCAGAGTGGAAGCCATAAAGAACCAGGCTGAGAAATTTGAAATCAATATCCAGTTCTTGGAACCCTGCGCATTTGAGGGCATTTCCACTGAAGCCTGGAAATGGAAGAAATTCCTTGAAACCCAAGTGGGGCCCTCTTCATAAAGGAGTGGTCGCTTTTGTATTTTGTAACACTTTTGTAAATCGTTAAGGGAAAGTAAACGAGGGAAATGAAGAGTTGGGAAGCCCAACGGTTACTTTGGGCAGCCCAACCATCTCACCCTTTTGTATAAATGTAATAGACTAAGAAAGGAGAAGGACTTTTTCCCAGTTAGATTGATGAAGACATATTGTAAGAAGAACTATTTCCTTTTGCAATAGATAATTACAGTTTCCCTGTTGAAGAAAGCTTGGTGGAATATTCAAATGTGTGCTATGGATTTGTTGAAGAGGAACTATTTTGTTTTCAACTTTGTATCCATTAACTGTGAAACCGTTCTAACTCTTTGAACCTATGTTCCTGTATGAATGTTCTCTGGTTTATTTTATGAAGATTTTCACCATGAGTAATGTATACTGCTTATGAAACAGTTGGCTATCTGATTGTTGAAATATCTTTAATATTTTATGTGTTGTAGAGAAGAATATCAGCTATTTGTAATTTTTGTTTATAATGCATGAATAATCCACATTACTCATAAATAAATCATATTTGGGCTCCCCGGGGATAGGTAGATAGATAGGTAGTTAGTTCATTTCATTGCTGCATAGGTGATATAGATGCATGTGAGCCTAAGACGTGAGGTAAGAACCTATGCATCACATTGTGACTACTCCCTGCATCCTCATCACCCTGCATGGTTAATTAGGTATATGCATCTCATACTTTAAGTCAAAAATACAAAAACTCGGTGGACCGGGCTGCAACCGGTGAAACCTCTGTTTTGTTACTTTGCCTACGGTAGCTGGACCGTAAACCAGATAGATTCCCTATACCAAATAGTCAACGGGTTAGTTGGAAACTTTGATTGGGGAGAATCCCTTACTGTTGTCTCCTGCGAATTTCCAGGCCTCAATAGTTTTGGCGCTAGAAGGAGGGCCGCCAGTGAATGGCTGGCCATGGAAACTTAGTTTTCCCAAGATTAACTTACCAGTAGATATTTGGAGCTTTTAGCCTGACCCAAGTACTTACAGTTTGTGGAAATTGAACCAGGTGATAGATTAATTTTACTCACGACAATTAACAATTGATCATGCAAAATCACTCACAAAGAGACTGAAAATTGGAGCTGAACACTAAACTGTATTAAATCAGTGTACAATAGCCAACCCTGTAATAACATAGGTTTCTGAATAAATAACATACATTAGGGATTCGAATGCATGAGGAGCAATTTGAATCTAGCATAAAGCAAGCTTACCAAAAATAAGCAAATCCCCCATAGGTGTAAAAAGTTGATCCCAAATCTGTCATGGAGCTCACGAATTGGGAAAAAGGCTTAGGCAAGCTAAAGAGTGGTGGAATGGAATCTCATACATGCTTTTTCATGGAGAAAAGAGAGGAGGATGTGTAGGACAAAAAACTAGTCAACCTCACCTAGTCTAGCTTTTCCTTTTGCCTTAAAACACTGAAAAAGCAGGCAATAAAGCAGAAAAAGCAGAAGGGTGCCTAGGAGGCCAGGAATAAAGAAGATTTCATTCCTTGGGATTTCCCATGTGCTACATGAGTCAAATAAGGCAAGTTTGACCATTATGGATAGGTAATAAACAACTTGCACAAGGTGGGACACATGAACTAGGCTAATAAGACATAAATAATTAAATTAATGTCTAAATGGGTAAACTATGGGTTGATTATTCTAACACCCCCCCTTAATCCTGAATTATGAGTAATATATCATAAAATTATAGGGCCTAGCAACAAGGCTTAGTCACCCTTTACATACTGCATGTCCATTTAAACAAGGAAAGAGGCAAAACCAACTTGGGAAAATCCTCCCTTAAACATGGACTGCAAACAAAATTGTAGAATCTTGTCTTCACTCATGCTTGCACAGCATGATCAGCAATCCCCAGCAGTGATTTGAGATTGCTGAAGGTCTTCCCACAAAATGCTTTGGTGAATATATCAGCTACTTGTTCTGAAGATGAACAGAAGAGTAGGTGAATGGTGCCATCATGCACAAGTTCTCTGATGTAGTGCATATGGATCTCAATGTGTCTGGTTCTCTACTTCTGAACTGGATCTTTGCAGATTCGAATGGTACTCTGGTTATCACAGTAGATGGTATTTGAGTACTCTGGTTCGAAGCCACACTCTCCAAGTAAACCGTGCAACCATAAACATTGAGTTGCTGCATTAACAACTCCTCTGTACTCTGCTTCTGTAGATGAGAGTGCAATGGCACTCTGTTTCTTGCTTGACCAGATGATTGGCCCTTCTGCAAGCATGAACACATATCCTGAAGTGGAATTTTTGTCTGTGCTATCACCTGCCCAATCATTGTCAGTAAATCCAATCAAATCAAGATCAGATTTTGCTTTATAGAAGATCCTATGTGTCCTTGTTCCCTGAACAAAGTTAAGGATCCTTTTGGCTGCTTTCCAATGGATCTCTTGAGGCTGATCCATGAATCTAGAAGCCACACTTACTGCATAACAAATATCAGGTCTATTATGTGTCAGATACAACAAACATCCAATCAATTGCCTATACAGTGTATTGTTTACCATTGGTGAAGAATCAGCTTCTTCGAGCTTTACTCCTGAAAGGAAAGGAGTTTTGCTTGCTTTGCAATCCTTCATTTTGAATTTGTTCAGCAAGTCCAAGGCATATTTGGACTGGTGCACCTTGATTCCATCTTTGGTTTGAGAGATCTCAAGCCCCAAAAATTGACTTAAGAGCCCCAAATCTGTCATGGAGAAGGCTTGGTTCATAGCTCCTTTTAAGGAAGCAATCTCAGCCTGTGAGCTTCTTGTAATGAGGAGGTCATAAACACATAACACAATGATCATTAATGAACCATTAACTAACTTCAAATAGACATTTGGATCTGATTTGCACCGAACAAAATTCAGTGATAGCAAGAAGCTATCGATCTTAGCATACCAAGCCCTGGGGGCTTGCTTTAGCCCATACAATGACTTTCTCAACCTGCACACAAGAGAAGGGTTAGTAGTAAAAACTTGAGGCTACTGCATATATATCTCCTCAGTGAGATATCCATTCAGGAAGGCACATTTTACATCCATGTGATGTACCTCCCATTGCCTTGAGGATGCAATGGCTAGAGCTAGCCTGATGGAATCCATGTTTGCCACTGGGGCAAAAGTCTCATTGTATTCTATGCCATGAACTTGTGAGTAGCCCTTGGCTACCAATCTGGCCTTGTACTTCAGTGGTGAACCATCAGCATAAAATTTGGTCTTATAGACCCACTTACACTGTACTAGTTTTCTCCCTGGGGGAAGATCCACTAGCTCCCATGTGTTGCTCTTCTGGAGTGAGCTGAAATCCTCCTTCATGGTTGTTTGCCATCTTGGATCTCCTGCTGCTTCTTCATATGTTTGAGGATCAGAATCCACCATCAAATAGCATTTTTCAACAAACATAGGATCCTTCATGCACAGATCACTCTCAAACTGAGATCTAGTCCTTCTTGGGTCATTGGGATCCCCAGCTAGCTCACCTGCTGCATGTAGTGTATTGGCTGCCAATTTTGGCCTTGTGGGGCTGTTAGGGTCTACAATAAACTCATCTCCATTAGACAAATCAGAATCAGCATGTTCAACAAACTCTTTACTTACTTCTTGAGGTTCAGGTGGTGAAGAGGCTTCACCAACTTCCACTTCTGCAAGGGGTTCTTCTTCAAACTGAACACACCTTTCAATGAAGGATTTATTTGTGCTCAAATTTATCAACTGTACCCTTTTGAATATTCAAAGTATCCAACAAAAATACACTCTTGGCTTTGGGGCTGCAAAGCCTTCCTCTTCTCTGTCGGGATTCTAGCCCAAGCCTTTGAGCCAAAAATCCTGAAATGGGTCACATCTGGCTTGTGCCCACTCCATGCTTCGAAGGGAGTCATGCCATCAAGCTGATTGTGAGGCACCCTATTCTGAATATAGGCTGCACAGTTGATAGCTTTGGCCCAGTACTTTGGTGGCAAAGTTTTGGCCTCCATCATGCATGTTGCCATCTCCTTTAGTGATCTGTTCTTCCTCTCAGCAACACCATTTTGCTGTGGTGTGTAAGGGATAGAATGCTGCATCTGAATACCTGCATATGCACAATAATTAATAAACTCAGACTTGACATACTCACCACCATTGTCATATCTGAGGGCCTTTGGTTTCCTTCCAGACTGGATTTCAACCAAAGGCTTAAAGACTTTGAATAGGCCAAAAACTTCAGACTTGTGTTTCAGGAAGTGAACCCAGCAATACCTGGAAAAGTCATCAATGAAAGTCAATGCATATTTGTCCTAAATCATATACATATGAGGGAATGGACCAGCAACATCACTGTGGATCAGCTTGAGGGGTGCAGAGGTTCTCTCATGACTAGCTCTCTCAAATTTGTGCTTTGGGTGTTTTCCTAGGATACAACCTTGGCAGACTCCTTTGGAAAATTTTATCTTGGGAAACCCTATGACCATCTCTTTTTCACTAAGATCAGAAAGATACTTGTAATTTAGGTGGCCAAATATTTCATGCCACAACTTGCTGGCTTCATAAGCATGAATGAGAAGAGAAGAGGGGTTTGAGTAAGGTAGGAAGTGTGAGAACATGTATACCTTTTGAGCATGATTCGCAACTCCTTTTGCAATGACTCTACCAGTTGAAATATCCGTGATCTCAACTTCATCGGGGGAGAATATGACCATATTAGGATACCCAGTGTGGGTCATCTGGTACACTGACAGGAGGTTGGAGGTGAGACTAGGCACATACAGTACATTGCTGAACTGACCATGATCAAGATCTATCCTTCCTTTGCTTTTACTTTCAGTGAGAGAGCCATCTCCCAGTACAATAGATGGTCCTTTCGACATGTCCAGTGAGGAGAAGGCCTCCTTAGTCGAAACCATGTGTCTTGAAGCTCCAGAATCAATGATAAAACTGGGTGAGCTTGATGTGCCAGCAACTAGAGCATGAACTCTCTCTCTGTCATCAGAACTTGATCCTCCTTCTCTCTTCTTTGAGCTTTCTGGAAGGGAGATGCCATTCTTCTCCAGGAGTTGGGTTAGCATGTCTATCTGCTTTTTCATACAAGAGATTTCAAAGTGATTGCCCTTATTGCAGTATGCGCACTTGTTCATTTCACCTTTGTTCTTCTTCTTCTGGTAATTCTTCTTGGGACCTTGTGGATCCTCCGGAGACTGTTTCTTGTCTCTCTTTTGCTCAGGTGGCTTTTTAGCTTTCTTTTTGCTTTTTGAATCCACCCTCGAATCTCCGACAATCAAAGCTTGATATTTGGATGGTTTGATGGTGCCCATCATCACCAGCTTGTCCTGTTCTTGTGTGAGAGATTCCATGAAATCTGCAAGGCTAGGCATCTTCCAGGTTCGAGCTGTCAGTTTTGTGGCATAGAAGGTCGAAACAAACACTGAATAATCAGGGCCTAGCTTCAAGAGGATGGCCAGTATGAGCTGATCATCTTTCTTTTCAATACCACACTGTTTCAGCTGCAAAACTAGTGCTTTGAACTTGGAGAAATATAGCTGCAGGGATTCAAAGCTCGTTGGACTCAGAGAAATCAGCTCATTTTTGATTTGATGTCCCCTCATCTCATCCTTATTTCCAAAAAGATCAGCAAGCTTCTCCCATACTTCATTCGGTGATGTCAATCCATCAAGATGGAAAAGGAGGTCTCTGGAAATACTCAGACACAGGAGGCCATAAGCCTCATCCCTCCTGTTGTGCCATTTTATCTTCTCTGTAGCTGCATTGGGCTCTGCTTCTGTTGCCATAGTCACCCTATAGAGGACTTTCACTCTCAACAGTATCTCCATCTCTACTTTCCATTCAAATAAATTGAAAGGAGTCAAGATATTTTTCTGTGATTGATCCATAGCTTAGAAAATCTGTCCCGGCTGTCAGTAGAAGGCTCCCAGTCACTGATGTCGAACTTGCAAAACAATTTTTGAAGGAGAGAAAAATCTACAATGGCTCTAATACCATGTGGAAATTGAACCAGGTGATATATTACTTTTACTCACAACAATTAACAATTGATCATGCAAAATCACTCACAAAGAGACTGAAAATTGGAGCTAAACACTAAACCGTATTAAATCAGTGTACAATAGCCAACCCTGTAATAACATAGGTTGCTGAATAAATAACATACATTAGGGATTTGAATTCATGAGGATCAATTCGAATCTAGCATAAAGAAGGCTTACCAAAAATAAGCAAATCCCCCATAGGTGTAAAAAGATGATCCCAAATCTGTCATGGAGCTCATGAATTGGAAAAAAGGCTTAGGAAAGCTAAAGAGTGGTGGAATGGCAGCTCATACATGCTTTTTCATGGAGAATAGAGAGGAAGATGTGTAGGACAAAAAACTAGTCAACCTCACCTAGTCTAGCTTTTCCTTTTGCCTTAAAACACTGAAAAAGCAGGCAATAAAGCAAAAAAAGCAGAAGGGTGCCTAAGAGGCCAGGAATAAAGCAGATTTGATTCCTTGGGCTTTCCCATGCACTACATGAGTCAAATAAGGCAAGTTTGACCATTATGGATAGGTAATAAACAACTTACACAAGGTGGGACACATGAACTAGGCTAATAAGATATAAATAATTAAATTAATGTCTAAATGGGTAAACTATGGGTTGATTATTCTAACACAGGTTTCGGTTATACCTTTGAAGTAAGAAAGCCTATTCTCATCGTACATTGTTCTTTGCTCAGATTTTGTTCTTTTGCCTGTACTCATGGCTGGGGTGATTGTGAACTAGCCCAACCCATTACCTGCTTGGAGAGATAGATCACCTTTGAACCTCACGCCTCCATTGCATAACTTACCTCAAGGTTTTGATAAGCTGCTGCCTAAGTTTGACCCTGAGGAAAAGACTGCTGTAGATGATCACTTGTAGAGTTTTTATTTAGCAGTAGAAGGGTTAAGGGCCGGGGAGTATGAAGATGTTGTTTGTAGATTATTCCCTCATACTTTGAAAGGGGCAGCTGCTTCATGGTACTTTTCCCTGCCCGCAAACTTGATCCCAGACTGGAACACTTTCGAAAGGGTTTTCAGAAGTAAATAAACAGCCCAAAAAACGCATGCCTCATTGATGAAAGGTCTTGGTTTGTTAAGAAAAGAGAAGAATGAAAAGGTACATAAGTTCACTCAAAGATTCTCATTATACCTAAAGAATTTTTCTGAAGCTGACAGACCCTCAGACAAGGTCTTAATTGAATATTATACATCTACCCTAGGATCTGAGTTAGCTATGTTCACTAAAATGAAAGCCAAGCCTACATTGGTAGAGACTTATGAAGAGGCAGGAAGGGTAGAAGCTAAAATGGAAAGTGTAGAAGAGTACCCTGACTTACCTGAAGAGAAGACTACCGAGAGAAGATCTTTACTGCTGTCTAAACCTAAATAGGATCACTCACATGATTATCAGGGAATGCTGAAAATGATGCAAAATCTATCCAATAGGATAATAGACCTGGAGAAAGGGAGGGAAGCTCAGAAAACTCACAAACCCTATTATCCAAAAAGAGAGGATAACAACCAATGGCAAGTCTCTCCCCCACATCTACCATCAGTAAACATAATAGAAGTAGGGGGTGATAATTTCTGCACTTTTCACCAACAACCGCATTCGGAAAAGAAGTGCCCGCAATGGTTGAATTCGATAACACTGGTTATGAATCAGCTGCTAGATTCTAAAGAAACCAAGAACAGTGGCTAGGAGGAGAAGAAAAACCAGGCTATGGAGAAACAAGATAATGACACTATGCTTTCATGGAATGGTATCTCGCTGTTTGACACTGAAGAGAGCGATCTCAAAATTGAATGCACGCCTACAACGACAAAGGATATAGATTTGACAATTTCGAAGATCAAAAGTCTGCAAAAGAATGTCAAGAGGCAAGTAGAGGTGAAGGTTGAGGACAAAACACCTAGAGCCAATACCCTAAACCAAGAGGCAGAGCCAATCACTGAGACTGTCAAACCTATAGAAGAACTGGTAGGTGTTAGTGAGGAAAACACTAATGAAATTGGAGAACATGAAGAGGATTTGCCTACTCAAAACCAACCAGGAGAAGAAGACATAGAACCAGGTTGGGAAGATAAAGCTGATACCCCACCTTTTCTTTTGACCCTAGAAATGCTGAATCACAATGTGCATAATTGCTTGGTAGATTCTGGATCAGCGGTGAATGTTATGCCTCTGGAGATTTGCAAAAAGATTAAGGGTAAGCCAAAGTCCACATTTTGTGAAGTAACGCAATTAGATAGCTCAGGTGTCAACGTAGTGGGAGAAATGAAAAATGTCCTCATTCGCTTGTCTGCAAACAACAAGATTTGTCAATTTATTGACATTACTGTGGCTGACATACCTAGTGGATATGGGCTTATTCTGAACAGAGATTGGTCTGCCAGGTTAAAAGGCTATTTTGCTTCGGATTGGTCTCATCTATTATTGCCTCTCAAGGGTGCCCCAAATAAGATTAAGATTTCAAGAGAGCCTTATATGAAGTATATCGTCACTAATCTAGGGGGAGGAAATGAATCTGCTGATTCTATCCTGGGAAACTATCTGACTGAGTGTAAGCTAAGACATCATACCTCAAGCAAGGCCAGTTCTATGACTGACGCTTAGCCTGAGCTCCTTCAACTTCTTCAGGATGTAAGAGACGATTGTAGGATAGTAAACATGTGTTCAGTTTCAAAACTAGCCCAGCTAGACCATGGTTAGATATCTCATGTCTATAATCCAGCCCACCCTTTAGCTATCTAGATTTAAATTTTTTCAGGAGTGGGTGAAATTTTTCTTTCTTTTTGTTTTGTACATAAATAAATTGTTTTGTGTTCTTTAATGCTGTGATGCTTTTTCTTTTGATTATTTGATTTGATGCTGTTTTATTTTATTGCTTTGCTAGCATTTCTTTTGGTTTTGAATAAAGAGGCAAACTTTTGGTTGCAATGGAAACATCAGGGTTCTTTATTAACGGAAATCTTGAGCGAAAGACTGTGCTTTGAAGTATAGAATGTCTTCTAGTAGCAATGTTCCTAACTGGAAATGCATTCATTGAAGTCTTACTTAACCCCTGTAAATAACTCAAAAGTAAAAGAGGTCTAGAATACTATTTCGAGGCTCCATCCATTTCACATCTTAAATATCCAAGGGGGTGATAGCGAAATACCCATGGAAAGGAAGCAGAGTAAACAGTATATCATATATAAATGATCCCATACCATAATTTCAGAAAAGCAAAAGCTATCAAGAGTCAAAACTCCTTAAAGATAAACAATACATATCAAAGCAAAGTATCAAAGCATGAAGTACTAAATTGCCACAAGATCCTCTCCGTCCGTGAACTGAAATATGAAGTACACTGTTCACACAAAAGGACACTATGGGATAGAGGATCTTGAATTAAAATTCAGTAAGAAAGGCATGCAGGAGGAATCATATCAAAAGAACGAAAGTTCAAAAGGCACAAAAAAGTGTAGTTGGCATGGGAATGAAGAACACAAGGATAATACTATTACTATCTGTTACAATCCTGTGGTGTCCGAGCTGGAAACTACCTAAGGACAGGAAAAATAAACCTCACTTATTTGGCCTCAAAAGAGTTATTCAGACTTGCAATATTTCTGATGTTACCATTTCCCAAAGAATAGAATACTTCTCAATGGTTTAAATGCTTAAGTTGGTCAGCCCAAGGATACAGACATCTAGAAGATTTCAACTTTTATTCAGACGGTCTTGCACTGGGAAGGAGTTAATTCAGAAATCTGGGGTTCACCAGGTAGTCACCAATTGTTGCAGCTGCAACAAATTTCCCAAAATTCCAAAATTTTTAGGACTCTCCTTTTGCTTGAATTAGTTTGATCGTCTTCTTGGATTTGGTTTGAGAACGTTTCAAAAAGACTTGCTTATGCTTGGATTGATCTACAGCTGTTTTCCAATTTTCTAAAATGATTAAGAATTTCAATGATTGATCAAACCTTCATCAGTTGCCTTTAATTGCATTTGAAGCCGGTCTGGATCGAAAGGTATTTTGTTTTGATCTTCCGCCGTTGTGGATGAGTCTTTATTTTCGTCTTCCGCCGTTGCGGGTGAGTCTGCGTTTTCGTCTCCCGATCCGTCGGCTGATTTTTGGGTTTATTTCGGAAGGTTTTGGTCAGGTTTTTCTCCGCCGTTGTTGGTGGATGTTGGGTTTTAACTTCGACTTTTCTCCCGATTCGGTTGGCGAAATCGTCTGGGGTTTGGTTTTGTATCGGAACCATTGTCACTTCTTCTTCCGTCATTGCGGACAAATGTTCGGTTTGACTTCGATTATTTTTTCTGATTTCTTTGTTTTCACGTCGGATGCCTTTTGGTTTTGCATCAAAAGTCTTTCTGATTATTTTCTTCCGCCATTGCGGCTCCCAAAAGGGTTTAACGCCTGATGTGTAAAGCGATCCGCCAGCCGACGCGTCAGCTTTTAGTCGCTTGCCCGAAGTCTTCTTTTTTCCGCCGTTACGGCTGCCAAAACTCTAAACTTTCCGAGCCATTAGGTATTGTTGCTTTCGACTTGAGTCTCATTGCAGATGGTGGGAGGTTTTACATTTCCGATGTTGTGGATGAGGGAAGTGAAAATCTTGCCGATATGTCAATATTTATCTTCCAATTCGGGTTTTGCTCCTGGTTATCCCCACCGTTGCGGTGCAAAATAAGCTTTTCAGCCTTCGATTAAGAAACTCTTCGACGTCTGATCTTCTAACTCTTCCCGCCATGCACAACTTTGCGGCTAGATATAATCTTTGGCCCTGCGCTGTTGCGGAAGGACGAGTGCTTTCAGCCCCGGTTAGAAAATGCTCCAACGTCCGATGTTTTTCGCGCCCATGGTGTTGACTATATATACAGGTCGAAGGGTTATATTTTTATTATTATTCTCGACTATTGAGCGCTGTCATTGTTGTGCGTGTCATTCTCATGAGCTGCGAAGGACCCCTTGATCGGTGTACTTGCATCCAGGTGGCATTGTGGAATCCTGACCGTCATCGACCCGCCATACTCGCCGTATTGCCAGGTAGGCTCTTCATTTTTCCCTTTCTGTTTGAACTGTTGGTGGTTTTCTATGATGGTTTGCTTCCCCGGTCGTCTTCCTTGTCCCGTTCAATTAGTCGCCTATATAGGTGGAGCTTTTATCCTTTTGACCATGGGGGGGAGGCGTTTTTAACCCGCAGAGTAGTATTTTGGCCAGCGGCCCTTTGTTTGCGAATCCCCACGCGTAGAGAATGGGGGTTTGGTGCAGACGGCCGTTACGTCGTCTGTACCAAGATGCCCCGGGTGGTGATGATTGTGTAGGGGGGGTTCTGTGTAATTTTCTTGAAGTATCTGATGGTTCCCATTGCTGTTGCGACCTTCATTTTTCCCGCATCCCCGAATAGCTGTTTTGCCACGTTGTTCCGCGCACAATCGTCTGAAACCCTAGCCGGTTGAAAGGGATATGCCGTGGTTTAGCTTGTTGACCTTGAGCATGTGGGAATCAACACTATTGAAATCACGTGTAGTTTTCCTCTATCTGTCCCATGCAGTGTTTGATAATGGCACCCGTAGAGAGCAAGGGTTGTCTTCGCGCTAATATAGATGTTTTTCCATCCGATTGCATTGTGAGAAATGTTTGGTTTTGGAAAACAGTGGTAGCTTGCATAATCTTACTGCATATAACTCTTTTCAATCATGCTAGAGATAGACTAATTCACTGAACAATGCGCATTATGTTTCAATTTCTATGTTAGTAAGGTCATACACATATGTTAGCTTCGTTAACTAATTGCTGTCATGATACACATAAAAGAAGTAAAACACTGCACATTGTCATATAAGTGTCTGCAACTGGAATTGCTTAATGTTACAATGTTATATATGGCAGGAAGAATTTGAGCTCACAATGTCAAAAAGACAAAAGAAGAAGGCCCCTGTGGTCGAAGAAGAGCCAGAGGTAGAAGTGGTCACCAAGACAGAATACGTATATGAAGACACTAAATGCATTTCTGGCTTGGAACCTGAATACCAGTGGGGGGAAATATATAGACTGATTACCCGAAGAGAAGTTCCCGACATGGGCTTAGAAGAAGAGTCCATATATGCAAACATTGAAAGATCTTCCCTTATGAAGGTCGCCACCAGGCCAGAACTGTTCCCATGCTCCGAGGTAATTGGATGGATTCTGCCTCAGGAAGATGTAACCACAATGATTCTCGAAAATGTTGAGAGACAGGGCTATGCTGCATTTAGCCCTTGATATGTGGCATTGTCTTATCACCTGCCAGAAGCCCAAGTATTCCTATCTGATGACTGGCTGAGTAGCATTAGAATGGACCTGGTAGAGACCTTGAAACGGATGCTGTTGCAGGAAAACATTACCGACACAGACCCACGGGTGAGTATGATACATCGAGCTTGAGGGCTCCCTATAGATTTATAGCTCTGATGCTTAATAGGATCTTTGGGAGAGCCCATTGCAAATGCTTCAAGCTAGAGTGGATACCCATCATTTTTCATGTGGCAACACAAGGGACAGTCTTCAATTGTGCCATCCTTGTATCAAGCAGTCTTTCTTCTTGCTTGGCCTCAGCCTTGGAAGGAGAGGCCCGGAAAAGGTCTGAATTTTATATGAGCTCAATACTCATAGACTGTATACTATGCAACCAGCCTTTCCCTGGTCTTAGGTGCATTTGGGACAGGGAAATAATGCCTGTATATGCTGCTTATAGACCACTGTGGGCACACCAGTACCACATCCATTACAGAGAAGTCTGTGAGCACTTCATTATGCCACTATACACATTCATTTTCCGAAAAGAGTGTGATTGTATGTCGGAGGAGGCCATGCAAGTGATACAAGATTACGCAGACTACTATTTGACCAAACATGGCATGTACTTCAGAATGTTTTGAGGCTCGAGAGCACCTTCCCTACTGCCAAAATATGTAACTGATTACATTGTCCATAAGGAGGCAGTCAGACAAGTGTTCCTGGATGGAATAGGCATCATCCTGTTCGAACACAAGAAGACTGCTTATCCTCCCTTGCCCTTCAGACTTGGAAGCTACACGTTCACTAAGGTGAAACAAGCTGGTGAATTTGTAGAGGAGCTAGAGAGGTTACATTTTGGCGAGATGCCCTATCACAGAAATGACTCCCACGGTAAAGTGGCTGACCATTGTAAATAAAATAAGGTGCATTTTGAATATACCCATCATTTTGATAGGGAAGAATCTGTCTTCCGAAATGCCCCAAACATGACAGCACTGAAAAGAAGATTCACGAAGAAAATCACCACCAAGGGTGGAAAGGGGGATGAACAGGCAAAGGCAGAGGAAGAAGCCAAAAGGAGAAACGAAGAAGCCCAGAGATTGGCACAGGAAGCTGCAGAGTGGTTGCACAATGAAGAGGAAGGGAAAAGAAAAGATGCCCAAGAAGCAGCTGAGAAAGCCCAGGAAGCAGCTAAAGAGGCAGAAGAAGCAGCTAGAAAAGCAGCTGAAGAAGCAAAAAGAAAGCTCAATGAGGAGCTACAAAAGCAGGAGGTAGAGAGGGTGAAGCTGACACAGACTGAGACAGAACAGTCGGCTTCTAACATAGCTGGGGGGCAGACCCAGGATGTTGAGAACCCCGAGTTTCAGGACCCACAAGTACCTGCTGCCAGCACGCCCGTGATCCCCACTCTCAAGCTGGTTGCTTTTTTCCAGAAGAAAGGGGAAGAAATTCCCAATTTCAACACTGTATATTATGATATGGCAACGAAGAGAATAATGAAGAGGACAGAGAGGAAAGTAGAAGAAGGAAATATGCCTGGAAAAATGATAATGGATACGGCTGTAATGTTAGGAACAGACCAAGATCCAAGGCTCACCCTGAGAGGTGGGACTGCACTTCTCCACGCCTCAGAAGATAACATGGACAAGGTAATAACTGAATTGGAGCAGTCCAAGAAATCCTCTGCCCAGTTAAAAGACACATTGAGGAAAGAGAGGGAAGAAAGCAACAGGCTCAAGAGGAAATACGAAGATATGCAGAGGGAAATGAAGTCCTCAAGAGCTGAAGTACAGGCCCTCAAAGGAGAAATACAAGTGCTAGAAACGACACAGGAATCTCTGGAGAGAGAACAGAAAGAATACGAAGGGTTAAGAACTGAAAAGGAACAGCTACTGGCAAAGGTGGAGGAACTAGAAGAGCAGCAAAAGATCCTCTTATAGGAAAATGATCTGCACACCCAAGAACTGAAGAAGGAACACCAGGAACAGATTTCCTCGCTAACAACTGCTCTGGAGGAAGCAAGAGAATAGCAGGTTAACCTCCATCCATTCAAAGAGCATGTCTTGGCCCAAAAGGCCAAGATGCTGCAGCTACAGACTGCTGTTGAAGAAGAAAGATGTAGAGTGCTGCAGATCGATGGACGATTGGAAGAGATCTTGTAAACATCATCCTACTTTGTGGACAGATCTCAGGACGTCCTCGAGGTCCTGACTACAAGGAGGGAGAGGTTGGAAAGCAACGAAGAAGCTCCAGCAGAGCTTCCATCAAAATATAAACGGGCCCTTAAGTGGGATTATGACCTGGTAGAGTTCGCCATCAACACCGCTGAAGACTTCAAGAAGGCAGTTAAAAAGACAAAGGGATTATGCACCGAGTTTTTCAGAAGACTTCTCATTACCTACAACCGGTGCCAAATAGAGGCTGAGCAGAGGCTCAAGGATTTCCCAGACCATGACTCATTTTTGGAGTTTTTGCAGAAGAAATATCAGGATGAAGAAGCAAGAATGCAGCACATTAAGGCCATTGATGACCAGATTCTGAGAAGCGAAGTAAGCCATTCAGCAGTTAGTGTGCAGATCGTGGAAGACCAGCTTCGATTAAGCTAAGCCAGAGTGGAATCCATAAAGAACCAGGCTGAGAGATTTGAAATCAATATCCAGTTCTTGGAACCCTGCGCATTTGAGGGCATTTCCACTGAAGCCTCGAAATGGAAGAAATTCCTTGACACCCAAGTGGGGCCCTCTTCATAAAGGAGTGGTCACTTTTGTATTTTGTAACACTTTTGTGAATCGTTAAGGGAAAGTAAACGAGGGGAAATGAAGAGTTGGGAAGCCCAAAGGTTACTTTGGGCAGCCCAACCATCTCACCCTTTTGTATAAATGTAATAGACTAAGAAAGGAGAAGGACTTTTTCCTAGTTAGATTGATGAAGACATATTGTAAGAAGAACTATTTCCTTTTGCAATAGATAACTACAGTTTTCCTGTTGGAGAAAGCTTGGTGGAATATTCAAATGTGTGCTATGGATTTGTTGAAGAGGAACTATTTCCTTTTCAACTTTGTATCCATTAATTGTGAGACCGTTCTAACTCTTTGAACCTATGTTCCTGTATGAATGTTCTCCGGTTTATTTTATGAAATTTTCACCATGAGTAATGTATACTGCTTATGAAACAGTTGGCTATCTGATTGTTGAAATATCTTTAATCTTTCATGTGTTGTAGATAAGAATATCAGCTATCTGTAATTTCTATTTATAATGCATGAATAATCCACATTACTCATAAATAAATCATATTCGGGCTCCCCGGGGATAGGTAGATAGATATGTAGTTAGTTCATTTCATTTCATTGCTGCATAGGTGATATAGATGCATGTGAGCCTAAGACATGAGGTAAGAACCTGCGCATCACATTGTGACTGCTCCCTACATCCTCATCACCCTGCATGGTTAATTAGGTATATGCATCTCATACTTTAAGTCAAAAATACAAAAACTCGGTGGACTGGGCCACAACCGGTGAAACCTCTGTTTTGTTACTTGACCTACGGTAGCCGGACCGTAAACCGGATGGATTCCCTATACCAAACAGTCAACGGGCTAGTTAGGAACATTGATTGGGGAGAATCCCTTACGGTTTTCGCCTGTGAATTTCCAGGCCTCAACAAATTGATTGGAGTTTATGAAGTACTCCATCTAGGTGTTCAAGAACATCCTCAAATTCAGAATCTTCACTATAGTTTTTGCTCATGAAGTACCCAATTCCAGAAATAATGTCATTTTCATCTACATCTTCAAGTGACTTCCCAGAGAACCATCTACCAATTTCCTTAAATTTTTTGTTCCCCTCATTTACTCCGTGTTTAAACCATCCAGACCGCTTCTTAAGACTCAATAAGGATGTCCTTAAGCGGTTTCCTGCTGGTCTTCTAGTTACAACATATGTAGTTTGATCTGTTGAACACCCTTCAGCCATTTGTACTGAAGCTTGTACATCTACATAATTTTGATTTTCTGTAGGTTCATTTCTATCCATTTGTCCTTTTCGCATTTCTACTGAAGCTTCTACATCTGCATAATTATGATTTTCTGTAGTTGCATTTCTATCCATTTGTCCTTTAGGCATTTGTACTGAAGCTTGTACATCTGCAGAATTTTGATTTTTTGTAGTTGCATTTCTATCCATTTGTCCTTCATGAATTTGTACTGAAGCCTGTACATCTGCAGAATTTTGATTTTTTGTAGGTGCATTTCTATCAATTTGTCCTTCAATCATTTCTACTGAAGCTTGTGCATCTGCAAA
Organism: Pseudotsuga menziesii; assembly: GCA_001517045.1. Lineage (NCBI taxonomy): Eukaryota > Viridiplantae > Streptophyta > Pinopsida > Pinales > Pinaceae > Pseudotsuga > Pseudotsuga menziesii. Next base: position 660,345 of record LPNX010876083.1, on the reverse strand, counting down.
ATTTTGATTTTTTGTAGGTGCATTTCTATCCATTTGTTCATGAAAGGTAGTTCTTTCAACTGTTTCATGACTTCTAGTTGTATCCAACTTCTCAAGGGTTGCATGTTGAAATTGTTTTCCACTAGGTAGGATTACACTTTCATTCCCTTCCGACCGTAACTGGAGACAACGGAAACCTAGGTTGTTGAGCAAAACAACCTTCTATACTTTGATAGAAATTATTTGTAATGGAAACATCATCAATAGTTGATATTTGAGAGACATTTCGTATCACATTATGTGAATCAGAGTTAATAGTATGGTCAAGAGTTATATCTTGTACATTACCATTGCCCTCAATTGTAATTGGAGTCAAAGGATGCATAGGTTGTTGACAAACATTGTTGTTTCTCACACATTGCTTACATACATAACATCTAATTTCAACACTTGCTGCATGATTTCCTATTGTTTGATGGAAATTCATAGCATTATTTTCTGGTATGGAATTCTGATGTGTAAGTGCCTGACATTTTTTACGGATAGCACGAATAGTAGCTCTTTTACCGCCAGCAGGAGTGAATTGAAGGAAAATATGACGTGGGAGAAAAATTGTAATATTATTCAATTCTACTTCCTTGTGTCGACCTCTTTTTCAAGGAATATTCTTTTGAGATGACTGGTTTGAATGATCAATTGATGAGTTATTTTGGAAAATCAATAAAATAATCAACATTAATACAAAAGATAGTTTTTTTGTATAAAAAATAATTTTCATGGCTCAAAAAGAAAATATGGAATAGTACAAGAACATGGGAGGAGGAAAAATATATTCTCCAACTCAAGCCACGTAAAAATACCTAAGGATGGAACTTATGCTTGCATTTTAGTGGACTAAGTGGGCATTTCACATTTACAAGGCAACCTTGCAATGTTTTTGCACAAAAGAATTTTTTTTAGCCAAGATTAGAAAATTAGAAGTACAAGAAGGTGTAAAACAATAAAAAATACCATATCCAACTGAGATCACCCAAAAATACTAAAAACTGAGGGCTAGGCATGCATTTTACAGACCTAGTCAGAATAAAGCTCAAAACAGAAAAATTGCAATTTTCAAAACTTTACTGTACACAAAATAAAAATATTTTAAAAACTTTGAAGAAGGATTTTGTCCATAGTATATATAGCTCCAGGTATATGGCAAGTTAGTTTTTGAAAATGAGCTCTATAAACATTATGGCGGGCATTTTTCTAAGCCCATTTTTACATATTTACAGTCTGCTTTTACAAAACAAAATTGTGAATTTAGACATTCTTTTCAATTAAGACCATGCTACTTATAAATTAGGACAAGTCATATATTTATAATACACATAGTATGATATAAATAGAATACTATCTTGAGGTTGTGGGCCCGCTACAAGATCCTCATGCAAATGTTATGAGACATATCTAAACTTCATGCAAATATTATGATACATATTTGGACATGTGTAAGAACATGGGAGCAGGAAACATATATTCTCCAACTTAAGCCACTTAAAAACACCTAAGGATGGAACTTATGCTTGCATTTTAGTGGACTAAGCGGGCATTTCACATTTACAAGGCAGCGTTGCAATGTTTTTGCACAACAATTTTTTTTATAGCCAAGATTAGAAAAATAAAAGTACAGGAAGGTTTAAAACAATAAAAAACACCATATCCAACTAATATCACCCAAAAATACTAAGAAATGAGGGTTAGGCGTGGGTTTTACAGACCTAGTCAAATAAAGTTCAAAACAGAAAAATTGCAATTTTCAAAACTTTACTATACACAAAATAAACATATTTAAAAATTTTGAAGAATGTTTTTGTCCATAGTATATATAGCTCCAGGTATATGGCTTTAGGTTTTGAAAATCACCTCTATAAACATTATGGCGGGCATTTTTTTAAACCCATTTTTACATATTTACACTCTGATTTTACAAAACAAAATTGTGAATTTAGGCATTCTTTTCAATTATGACCATTCTACTTATAAATTATGATAATTCATACATGTATAATACATATAGTATGATAAAAATAAAATACTATCTTGAGGTTGTGGGCCCGCTACAAGATCCTCATGCAAATGTTATGAGACATATATGGTCTTCATGCAAATATTATGAGACATATTTGGAAATGTGTAAGAACATGGGAATAAGAAACATTTATTCTCCAACTTAAGCCACTTAAAAATACCTGAGGATGGAACTTATGCTTGCATTTTAGTGGACTAAGCGGGCATTTCACATTTACAAGGCATCCTTGCAATGTTTTTGCACAGCAGTCATGTTTTTAGCCAATATTAGAAAAATAGAAGTACAGGAAGGTGTAAAATAATAAAAAACACCATATTCAACTCAGATCACCCAAAAATACTAAAAAATTAGGGCTAGGCATGCATTTTACATACCTAGTCAAATACAGTTCAAAACATAAAAATTGCAATTTTCAAAACTTTACTATACACAAAATAAACATATTTTAAAAATTCTGAAGAAGGTTTTTGTCTATAGTATATATAGCTCCAGGTATATGGATTTAGGTTTTGAAAATATCCTCTATAAACATTATGGCGGGCATTTTTGTAGGCTAGTTTTACAGATTTACACTCTGCTTTTACAAAACAGAATTGTGAATTTAGACATTCTTTTCAATTATGACCATGCTACTTATAAATTATGATAATTCATACATGTATAATACATATAGTATGATATAAATAGAATATTATCTTGAGGCTGTGAGCATGCTACAAGATCCTCATGCAAATGTTATGAGACATATCTGGTATTCATGCAAATATTATGAGACATAATTGGACATGTGTAAGAACATGGGAAGAAGAAACATATATTCTCCAACTTAAGCCACTTAAAAATACCTAAGGATGGAACTTATGCTTGCCTTTTAGTGGACTAAGCAGGCATTTCACATTTAAAGGGTAGCCTTGCAATGTTTTTGCATAACAGTCATGTTTTTAGTGAAGATTAGAAAAATAGAAGTACAAGAAGGTGTAAAACAATAAAAACACTATATTCAACTGAGATCACTCAAAATTACTAAACAATGAGGGCTAGGCATGCATTTTACATACCTAGTCAAATAAAATTCAAAACAAAAAAATGCAATTTTCAAAACTTTACGGTACACAAAAAACATATTTTAAAAATTGTGAAGGAGGTTTTTGTCCATAGTATATATAGCACTAGGTATATGTAATTAGGTTTTAATATCACCTCTATAAACATTATGGCAGACATATTTCTAAGCCTAGTTTTACAGATTTACACTCTGCTTTTACAAAACAAAATTGTGATTGTAGATATTCTTTTCAATTATGACCATGATGCTTATAAATTATGATAATTCATACATGTATAATACATATAGTATGATATAAGTAGGATAATATCTTGGTGCTATGTGCCCAGGATGTGGCGTGCAATTTTTTAATCCTAGTTTTACAGATTTACACTCTATTTCTTACATAACAATTCATGAAGTTTATTGATTAATTTTGAATTTGACCAAGATACTTACAAATTATGAATATGTACATCTTTAATGGATAAAGTATGATAATATTTACTATAATAAAGTCATTATATATGAGTGTTCAAATTTGTTGACTCATTTTAAGTCTAAAAATCTCTTTCTCTGCAAAAATGATATTGCAGACACTTTTGGAACCCATATTGAAAACCTATATGTACGGTAAGGTGGAAAATAGTAAACCACACCATTTCCAACTTAAATCACTCAAAAATACTCAATAGTGATTGTTAGCCGGGCATTTTTATGAACATGGTAAGACTTGGTTCCAAACATAAAATTTGTTATTTTGTTAAATTAACTGCAGGAAAATGAAACATAATTTTTGGAAACTGAAAGAGGTTTTTTTCAAACATATATCTGCTCTTAATCCCATGGTATTAATTTAAATTAATAATAAATGTATGGACTATAGAATGCATTTTGTTAAGCCCATTTTTGTAGATTAACACTCTGTTTTTTACATAACAAATCAGGATTTTAGTGATTAATTTCAATTTCACCGAAATACTTAACAAATTATGAATAAGTATATGTTTAATGCCTATACTATGATACTCTTTATTATGATAAATTCATGATATATTCATGGTCAAATTTGTTGATATAATCATTTTAAGACTAAAAATCCCATGCTCTGTAAAAATGCATACATGAGGCACTTTTTGAACCAAAAAAAAAAAAAACTAATTGTAGAACGTGGAAATCTTTATAAATTCATTAAGATGACGTACAAAATACAGTGTCAAAAACCAAGTGAAAGATAAATTGAAAGAAAAATTAAACAACAATGTCAAAAACCAAGTGATTGACAAATTGAAAGATAAATTAAACAACAATGTCAAAAACCAAGTGAAAGACAAATTGAACAGTAATGAAAAAAAACAACCTTCGAGACTACGGTAGACTGTAGAAATGAATTAACAGATTTCCCAAAATAGGTAATAGCTTCTATTGGGTAAAATATGCACTATCTAATTCAACACTTAATTGTCAACCCAGGAATGGAGCTTGTGAGATGCAAACATTATGTGTGCATGATTGAAGGCTTGAACTAACCTAAGCTAACTAAAGATGCAAATGCGCTAACATGCAACTATATGATTTTAATCTACATGCATGACTTTAATAATTCGAATGCAAGAATTTAATGTATCTATGAAAACAAGAAATTAACTAAGAACTTGAAAAGTGACTATAATTTCAAATCTAATCTAATGTATTCTATAAAGGCATGAAACTGATTAATCACTGAGATTGAAACTAGTCTAATGCTATGCTAATGTATTCTAGAAAGCAGTCACTTGGTTCGAAAGCGATTTAACTAATGAGAGAAAAACTAACTACTTGTAGAAAATTATCTCATCTATATTATAAATTGGAGACGATTTCATGTATGCATACATAAATGCTTATCTAAGAATGCAAGTGCAACCAAGTTATGGAAAGCATTGAATTATTTAATTGCAAATTCTTAGAAAGCAAAGAAAATATTATTCTAAAGACCAAGCGTAAATAAATGTGTTGCAAAACAGTAAACTAATCAAAGCAAACTAAACTTAGAGATTTATAATCAAATCTAAAACTAAGTACAAAACAATAACTGAAAATATATTCAATCTGTAAGCAAACCTACAACAGAAAAACAAAATACTTCTACTCTACCTCTTCAACAAACTATAGCATAAACTAAAGAATGTTAACCAATCATAAAAAGATCATGCAACTAATTTACAACTTGAAAAATAAACTTACGCTAAACTAGGTTATGTGAACTTTTATCATCAAACTTTAAAATACTGAAAACCAATGCATCTTTAAAATCTAAATGAACCTATTAAGCTTGAATTTGAAACTAAGTACTAATTTTTTACATCTACTTGAATGAAATAACTTGAAGAAATAAAACTAACAAAGCCTAAGACAATGAAATGCTATGTAATTGAAAATGAAAGGCTGATTATGGACTCAAATGAAAACTGAAAATTGAATGTTGAACCTATTTAAGAAATGAGACAAACTAATATTCAACAAAGTATATGACAACATTTTAAACAAACGTAAGCTAAGCTAGCTTTTAGGCATGAAAACAAATGAAAGTAACTCATAAACTATTTAAGACATGATAAAAACTAAAACTAAAACTATTTCTCATTTGAATCAGTAAAATATATGTTGAATATAAATGGATTTTATCATTATTAAAACTGAAATAATTAATATATGTGTTAATATAGAACTAAATATGAATTATTAGAGGTGGACTCAAATCCCAACTAGCTACATTACATGGTGGAATGCTGGAAAATTAACCTCTACCTTAACTAACTATTTCTGCAAAAACAAAATACTAAAAATTCTGAAAATGAATTAAAATTCTGTCTAAGTGTGAATAAAGTGCTAAATGACAGTTTGCATTAAGGTGCGAACAGAAGGCCGAAAAACAGTCTGCACATACAGACGAATAGAAGGCTGAAAAACAGTCTGCACAGAGGGACAAACAGAAGGTTGAAAAATAGTCTGCATAGAGGGACGAATAGAAGGCTGAAATGACAGTCTGACCAGAGGGACGATTGGCCGACCGTATGGATTATGAAGGAAAAAATTGCATAAAAAGGTAGGAAATAAACAACAAGGTTTCACCTACAGGAAAACAAACTTCTTGCTTGTAGAAATGAAATAACTTATAGGAAAACATAATAGCTATATATATAAAAACAAAATGACTTAGCTACAAACATAAAAAGAAACTGATAAATATACACAAATAGAACCTCTGGTTGTTGAGGGGCCCTTCTCAGCAATGAGGGGCTGCATTCCTACGCTACTCAGTCACCGATAATTAACAGAGAAACCAGAATGATCACTAATAGCTGAAATAGAGACTTTTTATTAAATTGAAGCAAAGTTTTACAAAGATTTTTCTCCTCCTCCTCTTCAAAACCAAAGAGGTATTTATACGATGATTACAATGGAGATCAGGTCGACCACCTCTTGCTAAAAATAGAGGTTCATTACTGCTGTAACAACTACCCACGAATTTAGAAAATGACCAACCACGATTTCTGGAAAAGTTGGTTTCAGATAGCCATGATTTTCGCCCAAATGGCTATGAATTTGGAAAATTTTCTTTTAGGTAATAGAAACGGGCCTATTTTGCACAAAACCCATGTGCCAGAATTTTCAATTTCACTTCTGTTTTCCCGCAAATCTATCTCGAAAATAAAATTTTTGTTAGAAACACATGGTCTTCATAGGCATCTCGATGAACATCTGGATGACCTGTAACTAAAATTTGTTCATAAATCCGGATTCTAAGCGGATTTTCTCCTATTTTGTTGTCCACGTTGAAGGATGAGTGCTGGGTTGTTGAACTGAATGTTGGATTCCTAGAGTTGGCCTCCCCCTTGTGAACCATTTTATTGAATAGACTGCATGTGTTTAAATGATATATCAATTGGATATATGCAGATTCGTGAACCTACATACAAAAAATGCATGAGTATATACATTTTGTTAATTTAAAACATTGTTACAAACTAACAAATTGTTTTAAGAATAAAAATAAAAATTATTAGAACGTGGTTTGACTTTGTTTTATGTTTATTTGTTTTATGTAATGACTATTTGTTTTTATTTTTATTTTTATTTTTATGTTATGTTTATATTAAAAATGGATTACTATATATTTAAAAAATAATAATAAACTTTTTATTACGTAATGGTTTATTTGTTAAATTTGAAATTTTTAATTTGTATATACAAATATCATGGAACCAACAAGAATCAAAGAACAAAGTTAAATCCAGGCACTAAACCAATAAGAAACATGTTATTAAACTTAGTGCAAAACTTAGGACCAGAACAAGGGGCTGAATGGAGTGCAACACGCCTATTATTTGCAAAATCATACATTTAATACATAAAAAATAACATATTTGTCTTATTTATACTTACAAGATTTTAATTGATAAAACAGAGTAAAAGACAACCTTATTGAACATATATGTATGAAATTACGGTAAATAGGTTAGAAATTAATGTAAATAAAACCATTATAAAAGACAATTTCGAGGCCAAACGGCTTCATTGCTGGATAAGATAAGGATGGGACTGGATGAAGTATAATGCAGGCGTACCTGAGTCAGAATAATATGATTTTGTGTGGATGAGTCAAGGTTGGTATACTTCATGCCAAAGGAGTCTCATCAGGTAATGCTTCTTCTTATTCCAATTTAAAATTCTGAAGGTGTCCACAAGACGTTTTTACATAATCAGAATTATGTTATATGTTTGTCTGGTTATGTTGCAAAATACCAGGTAGTCCAAAACACCAGGCAGTCCAAAACAAAACATATTGTTATAAAAATCACTCATTCAAATTCATGAGAAAAGAATTTTTTTGAAACTACCCACCATGCTCAATCGATCATGTATGCTCCATTAATTTCATTCCACCATGTATATCTAAAGGTGGCTCATATCATAACTGCACCACCCATTCCTGGCATGTTTTACACTTCTAAGACTGTTACTATCGGTGCTAATTTAATGAAAATTCAAATCTCCATACGCTTAACCTACGTTAAAATCATCGTGGGTTGGAAATTTCGGTTGGCTAACTATGCTTGCTTTCATAAAACGTCCAGTTAACTTATATTTTTTATCAGAAATTGTTCCGATTTCCCTTTTTCGTGCTCAAATATTTTCGGTGAGTAGACTCATTTAACTACTTTACAATAAAAAAATAATATTTTCAATAGGATGTGAACAATTCTAACCAATAGAAAAAGACATCTTTTGACAAAAGAAAGCATCTTTTGATATTCCTTAATTAACATTCTTAATGATTTATGATACACGCTAGTGTATGATAGTTTGTTATGTGGACAATTCCAAGGCATATGTCTAATATCTCCACAAGTATAAAACCTTACCTATTTGTGTCTGCCTCTACCTCTGCCTCGTCTGAATCCACCTCTCTGGGATGACTAACTACTAGAAACCTCAACTCCATCTTTGGGATTCCTACCTCCATTACTAGGAGATCCTCTTCCTCTAACTATATTCTTTCCCCTATTTCTCCGGTTCTGTTTTCTTAACAATTTCTCTTCTACCTTTGAAGCTGCTTGATATGCATCTTCTACAGTTTTCAAATTTAATAAAGTGGGTTCATCCTATATATCATATTTTAATCTATTGATATACCTAGCTAGTATTTCTATACCTCCTTGTGTGTGTCCAACTCTAATACTCAGTCTAGAAAATTCTTCTGTGTATTGTTTTACAGTTACATTCTTCTGTCTAAGGTTCTGTAATTGTCTAATAAGATTCAATTGATAGTCCTTAGGCATAAACTGACTCTTAATATTACGTATCATCTTATCCTAAGAGTTTTTCTTTGACTTACCTCTTCTTTCTCGATGGATCTGGATCTCATCCAACTAGATAGATGCATGTCCCTTCATTCTAGTAGTTGCATATCTTACTTTATTCTTGTCTTCAATTTCTTCAAAATCAAAATATTTATTCAAAGCATTAATCCAATCCATGAGTTATTAAACATTTAAATTACCTTCATACATAGGTACTTCCACTCTTGGTCTACTATTGGCCTTCATTTGCATCTTCAAAACTTTGACTTCTTCAGGATATTCTTCTTCTTCTTTAGGGGATATTATTTGAATTTTCTGAGTGGTTCTTTCTTTCCATAGCTTCTAATATTTCTTCTAGTCTTCTCATATCTTTTTGTACCTTTGTTTCTGCAGGTTGTATTCCTTGACAACATCCTACAGGAACTCCATGCGCTCATCCTTGTCTTGGCGACATATTTCTACAGGCTCAACTGATGCTCTAATACCAAAGTTCATGGAACTGGTTTGTTTACAAACCTTAGAAACCCTAGAAATATGAAACTAATAGGACTTGATTTTTGTATTAAACAGCTTGAAACATTGTCTAACCTCCTTTCCGCACTTTGGCAGGTTACAGAAATTAGATTATCATCTTTCAAAACAGAGTTTCTGCCCTTTTTTGCAATTTCCTGATTTTCGAGTCCCAGTTTGGATAGAGGAAGTTTGCTTATCGACTTACGAAACGAGATTTCTGCACTTTCACTCCTTCTCGATTTTCGATTTCCGGTTCGAAAGTCGGATTTCCAACTTTCGAAAAAAAGCTACCGCACTTTTGCACCTTTCCGATTTTCGCTTTCCAGTTCGGAATGCGGAACTTACTTTTTCAATTTTTGAAACTTGGTTTTTCTCCTTTGCCACCTTTCAAGTTTGGGATGCGGAAGTTGACTTTCCAATTTTTAATACTCACACTTCTCCAATTCCTGGTTTCTGCACTTTTCTATTCCGCACCGTCGATTCTAGAGGAGTCACCCTCGATCGTTGATCTATCCCAGATGCGGACTTCTATCTAGACTATGCATATCTATGTCTTTTTACTACGGAATCAACTAAAATTGCAGATTTGGACAAATTCCACGTTCTTCGTCGATTTGATCACTAAAAGGATCAATTTCATTTGTAAATTTAGAGGTTATAAAAACACGGAACCATACAATTGATACACACATTGATATGTAGTGAAATTTCACTAAATACAGAATGAGTTCATACTTCCACAGAATTGTAAGAAAAAATAAATCAAACACATGTAAAGTCTAATTCTCTGTTCTTCATTAAATTTATCAAACATTCAATTACATACAGAGACTCTATTCACTCCTCTCTCAATATTCTGTGTAGACACCTCTCATTCACTCATGCACTCATTCATATCCTATATTCTACATTCAATCTCATTTATAACACACTCAACAAACCTATCAGATCCGACTAGCTTGGATCTGGTTACGTAATAAATGTAAACCTATCATCAAAGATCAATCCTTAAATAATTCCTCGTAGGGATCAAGGAGAACAATGGAAAAATGCCACTTATTACAAAATAAACTAATCCTATATATCTAACAACGAACCCTATCCATCTAGAAGTTCTTACATGGCAGGATGAATCATCAGTCAACAAATTTTGAGCTAGATGCTTCTGCATAAAAAATAAGGCAAAGGAAAATGAAAAATGAATGCTTATGGATATTGTTGTTTTGTATGGTAAGCTTGCTATTATCTAGTCTTGGGTGATGCTCCCCTTGACAACAACTGGGTGATGGCCCCCTTCTGCATCTAAGTAACCAAGGAATTAGTGAAATGGAGAGGAATATTCAGTTCCTTTCATTATGCTTCAGCTATATTCTAGTTATGCTCCACTCTAATACTGATGTTGGAGATTGTATGATCACACGCTATGCTATTGGTGGTCATACCATGATATTATTGTGCCATACCATGTCTATACTACAATGATTTTTTGTTGGCCCTTGCACATTACCCTGGTATTTAAAATATTGTGCTAACATTTTCTCTCCTCTATCTATCATTTGTTCTATGAGTACCTTTACCTTTGTTTTGTTGCAATGAATTTGCATACCCAAGCTCCTCTTATTCTTTTGCTTAAATTTTTCTTGATTTTGATACATATAGATAAGTGATTTCCAATGAAAATAGGTGCAAGAAATCCATCTATTTTTGGATGTTTCCATGTACTCCACAGTTCTAATCTAGGACCAAGTACTGCTTGGAGTCTCTAATACCCAGATTTTTCTGCAAGACATGGAGCATTTTGGTGAGCTTTGGAAATGCCTGGTTTCTCTCCTATCTAAAAAATGTCCATATTTTGTAATAATAGTCATAGTTTTCAATGGGATAAAATTCTTTGTCGAGGGAATCATAAAAAGTTCCCCAATGGGTTCTATCATATATTGTGGACTCATCTATGGCATGTCTCTTCTAGTATTTGTCAAACCAACCTTTGACATCGGGTAAGGACTTAAGGAGAGTGAAGGTGATATTTTCACTGTTGATTTTTTTTAATAGAGTAAAACTCTATAACACATTTAACCATTTATCAAAATCATATGTATCTATCTAGCCTTCAAATAAAAAATGTAAAATTTAAATTGTACCTTGAAGGTAATCTCACCTTCAAAATGATTGTTGGTTGAAGGTGTCTTCACCATCATTTGTAGTCATCAAAGGATGTGGGGAAAATTACCAATCATCTTATTCCTTTATCACATGAGGGATTCTTTAAGAAACAACTTGATAAGATCTACTACATTGTCATCTCTCTTTTCTTCTTCCATGAGGGATTTCTTGAGTCAATGAGACTAGTCTCCGCCATGATGAATTGTTTTGAGATCCAACACCTGATACCTAGACCTCATCGGGGACATGAATTGAGAAACAACAAATGAAATATTGCTTTGATACCACTAGTTTTTATTATATAAATAAGGAATGAAGGGATCATTATAAATGGAAACACATAAAGAGATATTGTAGAGAGCATAGTAGTACAATAAAACTCATATTTCAGTAATAAATGAAATGAAAGAAGACTGTAAAATGAAAATCAATGCAAGATATATAGAATGGTGTTAGATTATTTCTAAAGATAGATGTATTGGACACACTCATTCACAGGAGGCCGCTACAAGATTCAAAAATGGCCTTTGAACATCAAGTATGATTCCCTAGGATTAAAAATATGTAAATATACAAAACCTTAACACTAGGAATGATGTGGAAAATTGAATGTTGGACTTGAGGAGTCTAGTTGATATGTTGACTTCAAGGTAGAGATATTACATACAAACTCCATTTTGGGTGTTTATTGGACTGATACAAATCATAATTCATGTTCTATAATTTTGATAAAACAATGCAATCAAAGAATGAATGGCCTATATCAACTTCCAAAAATGGAAGGGAAATTAAAAAAAATGCAATAGAAGTTTTGAACCTCAAAAACTATAGTAAAACTCTCAATATGTGGAACCATTATAAATTAGTGAAATAGGTGGGTGGTCACTAGTATCCACCTAGATTAGTCATCCTCCCTCATAAATAAATGATTCCCATTACCTCAAGTTACTCCATTATATAGGAAAAAATATATTTAATCTAACTTCTAGTGAGCCACTTTCCCTCATGAAGAAGCTACCCTACTTTGATGGCCCAATACAATTGGTTGTTTTATTCCTAGGTTCCATTGGAATCTTGGTGTCCGTGTTTTGGTCAATTGTCACCCACTTGATGTATTCAATATTGAATTTTGTGTTGGGTCCAAGTGCTCGAACACCTATAGATTGTCCAAAATAGGTAAAATATGGTCTAAGCAACTCCACATGAACTAGAAGGTGCTAGCTAAGAAAAGGGGAATATTTAATTCAAAATAATTCTTTCCCATAGTATTGGTGATGGTGTAGATCATGTTTTCAAATAGGTGGAGATTTTTGATGTGGTCCTATTAGGCATTTTTTCTACAAATGAAACCATACCTTATCTCCAACCTAAAAGAAATATGGAACTCAATTCTAATTGTGGCACTACTTGTACTTGGAATTGGATTTCTACATAATGTCATGAATTGTTGTTGGGCGTGTTGGCTCTTTTCAAAAAAATGGTTTGCTTCATTCATCCTTAATTTGAGCAGGAAATGATTCTTCATGGTAGATTTAATTCACAACATTATGACAATCAGGGATAATGACTGGAAACCCAAGCACATATGAAAAGGGATATGGATAATATATTTCTGAAGGGATATGCTGTATCCATGTTGAATATAAGGAAGGATGTCATCCCACAAGTGTGGATTTTTTGAGTTTTGCATTCTTAAGGTATAAAAAATGATCTCGTTGAAAAACTTTATTAGTCCATCGATTTGGGGGTGAAAGGAAATCAATTTGGTTAGGTTGGTGTCCATGATTGATTACAAGATAGACTAGAAAGTAGTCAAGAAACTATTGTCTCAATTTGAAATAATGGTCAAAGGTACACAAAAATCAACCAAAACATGCTCAAAGAAGAGCTTAGTGGTGACCTCTATTGTGATGCCCTTTTACAAGGAATTGAAATGGCCATCATAGAGAACTAATCAACAACCAAAAAAATATACTCATTGACATGATTGGTTAAAGGTAGGTAGGATATGAATTCATGGAGGTAGACTCTTAGGTTCTATCTAGGGTAAGTAGAGGAGTTTATAACCTTCGTTTCATGGTGTCAAGTTTGGTGATGGAACAAGAAGTAAACAATTTAATATATCTATCAACACACCCTTGGAACCTTGTCTACTAGAAGTAGTTTTACAACACCACCACTATCTACTCCACATCGAAGTACCTAATCCACCTAGTTGTAATGAGCCTCCCAAACAATTTTCTCATGCTTGTTTGTCACATCCCCATCCATAAAGCCATCCAACATTGTGGGGCATGAATTGATTATGGGATTTATATTTTTTCCCTATAGCCATAGTAAAAATTCATAACATTTAAAATGTGTGTGTGGATTCATAATAAAAATATACAATGGAAATAACTCTATCCGCACACACATAGCATGCATATACAATTATAATCATTACACACATCAAATACAAACATTGCATATTCAAATAAAAAAGAATGCTGATTTGTAAACAAATAAGATCCAAGAAATTGGTTGTGTAATATAAATTTTCCACCCAACTATGTGCACTTTGTCCAGATTATACTCTTTTTGTTGAGAGGCCACTAGGGTGAACGAAAAAATTACAGGATTCTCTCTCTCAACCCACAACCCTTTTTTTCTCTCTATTCTTAGACAAATTCTCATACATATCTCTACATGGATCTCACTTTTCCATTACAACCATGGAACCCCTTCGAACTTCTTCACAAAACATAAGGAAGGCATCTCCATTCACTAATCCAAAGTTCCCTCAAGAGATCCAAACCTTAGAGTACTTACCATTGTGTGCAATAAGAGTCCAACCCATTGTATGGTGTTGGAGAACCTCCTATAATGTTAAATTATCTTCTCAATCATTTGTGAGTAGAAAATATCTATGGGTAAAGATTCCTAAATTTTCCAACCTCTATGCTCACCTACATCCACCTCTTTTCCCTTGAAGTATGCATGCGTGTCTCTAAATTCGAATTTTTGGGTTATACATAGTCTGATAATGGCCATGGACAACAATAGGGAGCTCTATGTAGTGTAGATATGCATTAGATAATGCGTGTTGAATCCAAAGGATATGAGATAATGGTGAAAATACAACTAACATAACTTATGACCATAGAAGAAAAGGACGTATGACAACTGATATAACTGTCATAAAAGTACATTCACCCCCATGCTTCAATAACTACATGAGGTGACTTTCTCACCAACCTCACACATGCATTCAATGATTGAATTTAATAGTCAAAAAGAATGAAATTGGCCTATTTAAAGAACATGGAATCAACTAGATGAGTTTGAAGGTTGACACTTGGAAATAGAGGATTTAGTCTCCCATAGGCTCCCTTTCCTCTTCCCCTCTTATGGAATCATATCCCATATAGTTCTCTTTACATAACCATCTTATACCATTTTGTTATTTTTCCAACACAATATTTAAATAGCTTTCAAGTTAGCATGACAAGGAAACATCACAATACAGTTAAAAATATTTACATCACACATGCCTAGTCATTCACTAGTCAGGCCTTGGACTTGAACCCCACACTAGGAATTCATACTAGCATATTTACATCATTTATATAATTTTGATTCAATACATTACGAGTCAAAATTGGGGGTACTGCATTGCTTTAGTGAACATAGATATGGACCAAATGACATAAAAATCCGTTCTATAAACAAAAGTTTGATGCTATCTTTCTCACACATAGTGCTCAATTGTAACAACATAGTTAGTGTCGTTGTCACACCATTGGAGCCACTTAGAGATATTGGGTCTACAAGGGTTGAGAGCCAAAGGTGGACTGAGGTAGTTTGCAATGAAACTTCTGGTACCCTTATTGTACTTGATTTTCATTGAATTATTTTAGCTACATGGATCACTTTTGGTGGTATTGATTTTGTAACTTTTCATGTATCTACATTAACTATAGGGGCTTGGGATCATTGTGGATGATTGTCTCCTTCCATAGGACATAATTATTTCATTAGTGACACCCCTACATATTGGAGTGCATTTTCGTATCATATATGGGGTACCTATAAGCCTCATTAGAGACTATCTTGCTATGGCATGCAATAAAATGTTGATTATGAGTGAGGACTACATAGAGAACATGATCAGAAGCATTTATCTCAACATCAAAGGGTTATTGTAGCTTTGGTAGAGTGATTATTGGTGGTACTTCAAATCCTTGAATGATACTGTTGTGACTGAGGGAAAATGAGCTTGGTTATGGCATTACCTTGGCTACTTGGATTAGGGTCCAAGTGATATGAGAGAACCCCAACATGCACTTGCGATAAAGTTTGGTGAGGCCCAAGAAATGTAGATGTTTTTTGTAGATGTAGGGTCGACCAATCATGAATGGATTTGATCTTGTATAAATCCACATGCATACCATGTTTTTCCACGATGTATCCCTAATACTAAATTGTCTCCATGTCGAATGATCATATCTAGAAATTGGCATATAATTTGTGTTGCCACAGGATACTTCGAATATGTTGGATTTTCTACAAATTTTTTTCCCAAGTTGTTGAAAATGATGATATCATCCAAATATACAACCATACTACAATTTGTGAATGATTGCAAGATAGAATCCATAATTCTCATGAATGTTGTTGGAGTGTTATTAAAGCAAAATGGAATGACCAAGCACATAAAAATTCCTTTTAAACTTGAATATTTTCTTACATACATTATTTTTCTCACTAGGTGGTAGCTTGAATTAAGATAAATATTAGTAAATAACTTAACACCCTTGAGTTGATCATCAATTCAAAGGATTGGATATTAGTTCTTGACTATGATTTTGTTTAGATATTTATAATAAATATAAATTTTCTATGTTCCATAATTTTTAAATTCCCCTGTTTTGGAAATTTTATGAAGATGGCCAATTTTTCAATTTTTCACAATGTACTCAAATGCATCTTCTTACAACTCTAGTTATATGGATTCAATTGATCCAAAATTCCTCCAATTGCTTTCAAACTTGGTGAGGAAGGTCCTGAGGGGTGATGGGAAATATTAGAAGATATATCAGAAATATAATCAACTAATATAACCAACAATGGTATGCAAGTTTCAAGGGAATAATTTTCGGGATAAGACTAGTCAACTTGGGAGGTGGAAATCCCCCCTGGGTCCTGGAACAAATCTCTCCACAACACTGTACAAACTTCGCTAATGGTGGGTATGCTACTTAGATATGTTATCAGACATTAATTAAAGTATATTTGAATCATAATATGTGGTTTTTGGGTCGAATAGGTATCTATGGGAACTCCATGAATTTACTAGTAATTTTAAGGTTCCAACCCCCAATGGTAGATGACTCCAAATAGCTCCAAATGTTATTGAATTGTACCAGAAGGTGTATGAGTGGTATAATAAATTAATTATATTTTTTATGGGTGTATTATGTCCTTCCAATTACTTATGCAATTATATATCAAATTCTGAATAAGATAGATGCTTTAACTAGCAATTTTGGGGCTCAAATCCCCCCCCGGGTAATTGATGAAATGGCCTCCCAAATGTACAAAAACCGATTCTAAATCTCAAATTGAGGCAGGTTATGTGTAGAGGACATCCACAGGGACTCATATTCTGAAACAATCAAACTCCCATGGTTATTGTCACTTCCTTCAATCAGATATATAAAAACTAGTTTTGAACCCTTGGGGAAATGAGATGCAATTTAATCCAATAGTTATGGAATTCGACCCAATGGCCAAAAAATATTAGTTAATGAATATTAAACCTAAAATATGATTCATTTATTGTCCATTCATGCATGAATAATCAATATTTTATGCATCCATTCAAATCTACCAATATTAGAAGAGTTTGCAACAAAGAAGTGGGAAATGGTATTGTTTCTTTATTACTGTTCAATAATACATAAAATATCTTGGCCTTTAGAGATGATAAATTTCTGAAATATATATCATATCATTTAAATCAGAATACAAAATTATGTAACAAGAGGAGCTCCCTCAAAAAGATAAATGGCTCACCAAGTGCGCCTTACTCCACCGGGCTGAAATATGGTGAAAGAATGTGATATGGGAGGGGGAATGAGTTGAATCCTCAATATATTCTATATATCCTAGTTGGAAATTTGTAATTGTAATGGTATAATTGGTTTTTACATCAAATCTACTTTCTCTTATCAGTATCTGAATCAAGAGCCATGAAAGGGACTAACTCTAATTATTTTTATTGAAGTTGCAATGACTTCTTTGAGTGACTTATGTTAATGTTATCTGTCTACGTCTTGGAATTATTATCTTAAGGTTAGTTATCATTTTTATGTTCTTTTATATGAAATTTATGACCACCTTTATCATGCTTACTCTATGGTAGATCGCATACCCAAACTCCCACTTATTCTTCTACTTAATTTTTTTCTTGATTTTGACAACATATCAATAAGTGACTCACAGTAAGGAGATTTCTAAGAAATCCATGTCTATTTTGATGACTTATGTAGGATACTATGTTATTTTATAACCAATCAACACTCACAATCTCTAATACCTAGCTTTGAGCACAAAATATGGCAGATATTGGTGTACTCCAGCACCATCTAGATTCTAGTCTCTTTCTTGGCATAAAGTTGTCCATCTCATGTATTGGTCATCATAGTTTGTAACACGATGAAATTTATCCTTGAGGGAACTTAAAAAGATGTTGTTGGTCCATGGAATTGTCATTATTTTACAACTTTGTTTCCCTATTTTTAATCCCTACTTGATCTCCCATAACCTTATATTAATTCCTAACTAATCCATTTTTATGCTTATGTGAGATATTTAGACCTAAGGTGTTTTCCATTGCATTTATTTATTATTTCACGTAAATTATGATTAAACATCGGAAAAATAACATATTTTACATTTATCTTTGAAAATCAAATAGTCCAGGTGTTGTTACTTGTGGACACTTGTTGTTACTTCTATAATAGAATATCTACGAAATGGGAACTTGATATTTTTGGTATGAGGAATAATTGAGAATATACTATTATCCTCAAAATAACTAAAAAACCCAAATCATACTTTTGGAGGAAATTATTAATTTTTTACTATCTATTGTTACTTGTTCTATTGTTACCTTTACTATTGTTAATTCCACAAGCAACATCAATTCGTGAACAATTTTTGAAATTTCACTGAAATTCATTTTTCAATTATCGACGATTCATCTTGGATTGATATCTTGGATGTGGATAGAATCTAAGAACAAGAGATGGATATTAGTTTGATTAGTTTTGGATAGTTATCAAGGATCTAGGGAATTTTGAGACTTAAATTATTAGTAATTTATTGATGGCATTTTGGATCTTCATGAGGATATTTTGGATCCTTATTTATTATTTGTTATGCAAAATTCATGTATGAATAAGAGCTCCTTCTCTATTCCAAGGGGAGGACTCTTAGAACAACAAGTCCAATTTACCATGGAATAGAATTCTAATTCTTTTTATATCTTTTGTTAATGTAGCTTATATTTTTCTAGTTTTCATAGATTGTAGTTCTTTAATTCTCTATTTTGTAATTATACTAACTTCTTCATATTGTTTAGCATAGGATATACTTTACTTGATTTATTTATTTTTTTAATTGTATTTTTAATTCTAATTTAAGTTCTTTATTTGTGCAAGTATGTTAGATTCATATATTAGTATGGTTGCAACCATAGTGTGATTTACTTTCTTGCAAGTGTGGGTGTGTTTCGATTTCAATCATAATGTGATTTATTGTTTGCAGGTGTGAGTGTGTTTCAATTTCTACAAGTGTGAGTGTGTTTCAATGTCCATAGTGTGTTTGCTTTTCTTGCATTTGTTTAATTTATTTACTTTTTGCTAGTGTGTTTCAATTATGCAAGAGTGGGTGTGTTTTAGTTTTTGCAGGTGTGCTCTTAATTATGCATGAGTTATTTAGGATTTCAAATATATAATTAGTCTTGCTGCACATCAATGGGGTTGCTTTAGGAGATAATTGATTCATACTCCTAATACATGCAATAGTGTGTAATTAATTTTTCGTACAATGTGAATTAGTTTTAATATTTACACAATGGAATACACAAAATACAAAGAGATTTACCCTAGAACCCATGAAAAGGAAAAAAATCAACAAAATTTAGGGATGCACCTCTATCTTTCTCATTGTGTTTCTTAACCATTAACAATACAATATTTAGGTATTCTACAACATCGGAAACCCTAAACCGTTAACTTATATTAGATATAGACACTAATCCCTTAATTGAGATTAAATTTCATTTTTTAGAAACAACCCTAAAATAACCCAACAAATATCTACCCACCTACATGCAAAGAATATAATACATACCCAACATTCTCCCAAATGTTGTTTTCTTTGCATAACAATGAGACATTTACTGATAGGGTCACAAGTTCATGGAATCAATTCCCATATATTCTCTGCACAAGGAGAAATTTTTAGTATTGACATACTTCATCAATGAGTCTGCAACATTCTTCAATGCGTCAACCTTTACCAACAAAACCTTCTTTTATTCAATCATATATCTCACAAAGTGATAATGCACATAAATATGCTTTGTTTTAGCATGATAAGCAGGGTTCTTTTCTAGAAATATTGCACTTTGGATGCTGCAACCTGACCTCATATCTTTTTGTACAAACCCAATACCTAAACAAAATCTATGCAACCATTTAACTTCTTTACTTACATGGGTGGTTTCCATGTATTCAATTTATGTAGTTGAGAGTGCAACTACAACATGTCTCATGCTCATCCAACCGATATCTCCTACAAATAGGTTAAACACACAAAAACTTGTAGATATTTTATGATTAAGATGTGTTTAGTCCATGTTTTCCTTGGTAAAAAATTGCATGATTTGTGGAGCCGCAAAAATATCTAAAGACCCTCTTTACAATTGTCTAGTGATCCTTCCATGGTTTTGAATATATATACTCAAAACTCCCACTGGATGAGAAATTGCATGGTCTGGTACATACCATTTCATACACCAAGATACCAACCACAGTAGCATAGGGAACTCGTGACATGTCTTCTTCTGATCTTCCCATGTCTTGGAACACTAATCTATAGATAAATTTACACCTACATGTAGGGGAAATTTTAAGGATTCATAATTTTCTCAAAGTATAAAAACCTTGGTGAATCGTATTAGTTCTTAAATTTACAACCATAAAATATTTGGTGATTTTTTTGTAAAAATATTCGAATTTCTAAGGAGTTTATATAGTTTTTGGAAAATTTTGATGATTTTTAGAGTAAAAAAATTATCCCACGGGATTTGGGCGAATCATCTTTGAAAAAAAGACAAATTGCCGAACATTTTTTTGGAAAAAAAGGTTAAAAATATCCCATGGGATAAAATTTTCCCGTAAATTTTCCCCTACCTACGGGGACAGGTAACTTGATCAACTTAATTTCCTACAATTTAAATCTATGTAGTATAGTATCAAGATTTTTTTATTCTACTAGAGTTTCCTATTTGCACAATATCTTTTAATATTCATTCCTAGTGTAATGTCCCCAAAAATCGAATTTTTTTTTTTTATAGGTTAGTAAAAACTACCTAGATGGAACATTATTTACTTATAGAACTCTATCATACACTTAATGTATCTCTGTTTAGTCGTAAGTTGTTCTTACATTCTGTCGTTTATATTTCAGTCATTACTTTTAATGTATTTTACTTATGGTGTTTTACTATTGTTTACTACTTAGTAATACGTTTACACTTTGTCGCTTATGTGTCATCATTGGATTTATGTGCTTCATCCTTTCTGCATTGTCGCACTTGTTAATTATGGAGTCCTAACTTAACTTTGTTTGTGGAAAGAAAGTAGGCTGAGTGGCGGGACTTGTTCTCCCATGACGGTTTGAGAGGTAAAGTATTACTTTGTTATGCAGGCTTACTTAGTTCAATCGAGCTAAGGCACTTCTTTTATTTTCTTATGCAGTTCAAGCTTGCGACGGTTACTTGTACAAAGTATACCGAAAGATGTGACCTTAAATATAATACTTTTTGTTGAATTTGGTTATATTATTGACTCAGAATTATAACATGTATAGTTACTTTTCTTGTCAATTTAATTATTACTGCTAAAGCTCTTGTCCAGTAATTTATACTTCCGTCAAGTATTTTATATTCTTCATTTCATATCTTGGTATTCATTACGATTTATGTTTTAGTCTATTAATAATTATTAACTCCTCTTATATTTTCCATTTTACAGGTTAGATAAATGGCCTTCAAATTCCATCCATTGATTTGTAAGGGTTAAAGTAATTAACATGGCATATTGCATATGCCATGTTTGCTAAGAAAAAGGTTAAGACTTAATTGTATGGTGTGAAGTTTATTTATTCAGCCTAATATTCATATGCTATTATGTCTTGAACCCTATGGTGGATTACATTATTTTAATTACATAAGTCTTGGTTGACTTAAGGCTAGCGCAGACCATAAATGGACTTTGCACTTAAACGTTGTCATTGTAATATAATAACTTTGCTTATAGTGTAGTTGTAATGTTACAAGGTGTTATGAAATATGGTGGTGAAAACTATAACGTATTGTATAAACCATACTATAGCAGGGTTTAAGTCTTCATGTGAGAGGTGGCCATACGTTGTAATGCTGCGAAACATAAACTATAGAGAGTGGGTTTTGTATGGGTTTAATGGTTTCCAGCTGGTGCATTCAATGCTCTTGGGAGAGCATGACAGCCTTCCCTTAGGCCTGGATCACAATGGTTGTGTCATATGTTGTCATTTGGGGTCTTTACATTTTGGCTCTACGAAGGAGGAAGACTATGGAGGAGACCTCCAGACTGTGAGGTATGTCCTCGTTGGGTTTATACGCCTGCATATTGGTTTGGTTTATTGTTTGTTCATGGCAATACTTCTCATCCCTCGTTTGGCTTGTGTTTTGCAGGTTCCGAAAGGGAATGAGGAGTAGTGTGGATTTACTTCCGTGGGATCCAAACGTTTGCACTTGTGGCCATGGTAAGCCTATGAGTGAGTTTTTACTTGCTACCTTTCGGCCCTCTTAGACAGGTTGCACATAGATTGTTGCTTGGTTTGGGTTTAATGTTGTGGGTTCCAATGTGGGGTTTACATTTTGCCTTTGGGAATAATGATTATAGGCTTGGATTTTAACAATGTTTTAAAGGACTCATCCATGGAGTGAAGTCGCACTACCTTTGGTTCTATGTATAAATTTGGGTTTGTAAATTTTACTTGGGCTGTTAGCAGCGAAGAGAGGAATGTTTGGGCTTCTATCATACTTGGTTTTTGTTTATGTAAATCATGTTTTCGTTGGGGCCTTTTAGCCATGGGCTGCACCATTTCTTGCAATGGCGCGTTACCCCATTGGCATGCCTGTGTAAAATTGTTTATAAATCCTAATATAATGAATGTGTATTTTACTTGGCAAGCTCTGTGTAAATGGATGCATACTTGTTTTATTATTTGATTTACCATTTTTTAATCTTATGATGTGCATAGCACGATTTCTCTGTGTTATTCTATTGTTATGGTGGATTTATTTGGGCATTTGTCGGTTTGAGGGTTCTGTGTGTGACAACGTTACTTATCTTGTATTGTAACATATGGACAACATGGGTATAGGCCATGTCGTGCATGGCATGATCCTTTCCCACAGTGTTGTGATATTATAGTGTAGGGTTAAAAATGGTAGGCCTATGCATTAAATTAAAACTTGGCCGAGGTTGTGACTTATGTGAGTGCTTTGCATTCGTTGGTTTCGTAGAGGACAAGGTTTAAAGACCCTCGATCATGTTTATTGTTTATAATGTATTGGATGTATTTTAATAACCATAGCCCACATATGATTTGATGTATAGCGTGGCCTGTGTAAAAAAAATGGTTATAGGATTTGGTTGTCATTTTGTATATACATTACTTATGGTTTGTTATTATGGCTTTGCCTTGGGTCTGGACATCCATGGGAATCTATGTCGCGACCTCTGTTGGAAAGCTGGGTTTTAATGTAACGAGTTGTAATGAATGGTATTTTAATAAATAAAAGCAAATTGGGATTGCATGCCAACGGGATTCGATTTCTGTCCCTGTTGGAAATACATGGATTTATAATATTATTTTGATGTTATTTTAATAGGATATGATTATTGTATAAGATGTATTATTTTAATTTGGATTATGATAATGTTGATGAGTTATGTAATTTTTTCTATGGTTATGTATAGGTGGAAAATGGATAGAACTGTGGATTCTTTTGTATGAATTATGAACAAAGATTTGTAAAGGACCGCATGGATGGTCACGATGCTTCCTTCCTTTATTTAGTTCTAATAGTGATTACTTTAAAAGCAAAGTTTTGATACTAGTATAATTTTATTATGACAGAACTTGAAAGGTCTTAGATGAGTTATTTAATTTTGGAATTAAATGTATAGATATGTTTCATAATGTTTATACTTGATGGGCTTATCTGTATATATATATATTTATATATAGAGTAGTTTTGTTTGTAAATAATACCCTAATGTATCTATTTAGTATACTTATTTCTTTAAACTTACTCCTATGATTAAATCTACTATAATCTGAACATGTCTCTACTGACAAATGAAATATGTCAATAGATTTATAAAGAATAGGTGAGCAATAAATAGTAGGTCTAGATTTTACCTGGTTTAGTAATAATTTCTAAATATTAAATGAATACAGAAACAAACTTTTAGAGATGCAACCCAAGCTATGTACATCCTTTGATAACATTTACAACCCAAGGGAGTATTGAAGAAAATACAAACCCTAGTAGGGTCTATCCAGAAAATCAAATACATAGGGTTAGTAGATATATTGAAAACATTCAGCTAACATATCCATCATTTAATCTAGGAGATAACATAGGAAGTCTAGGGTTAGATTTTAAGAAATGAAACCCTAGGAGATATGGACAGAACCATCATTTCCAGGGTTAATAATATATAAATAGCATTTATATAAAGAAACTAGCATATACCCTAGAAATGAACTTGAAATACTGGGAACTCATACCTGTAATTTTTCTTCCTGAAGCTCCTTTAATGGCTGAACCTGCACACTTTTTAAATAACCAGCATTATTAATTCAAGATAGTTCTGACCTCTAATTTTGATGACCAAATCACTTGGGAACTACCACGTTCCTCCCAGCCATGACTCAAAACCGTTCCTGGTTCTAATCTAGATCCCCCCGAGATGGAATCCAACATGCAAGTAGCTTAGAGCTCCTAATGCAGGGTTTCCTAACTGGTATTCAGTTCTTAATCAATCCTCTTTCCCTTACAGGAGAAATTGCTCCAAGAAAACACTTGAGAGCAAAAACAGGTAGAATAATAATTTTC
This sequence comes from Pseudotsuga menziesii, assembly GCA_001517045.1. NCBI lineage: Eukaryota > Viridiplantae > Streptophyta > Pinopsida > Pinales > Pinaceae > Pseudotsuga > Pseudotsuga menziesii. The sequence goes on along the minus strand of LPNX010876083.1, from coordinate 635,278 downwards.
CAAGATAAAAATCAGAACCCCAAGCCTTTTCTTGGCTTCAGTATTTATAGACAAAATATTTAGTCAAAGGGACAGTTAAATCAAGAAACCTTGGTTTCTTTATTTAACCCATTTTAATTACTGGGGTAATTTTCAATACTTAACCTAGGAACTTTTAACTAGTTCCTAGTTAAACTTTCATATGTATTATACTATTTGTTAATCTTTTAATAATAAATAATAATTGATGGAGCTTCTCTTCTTTCTTTTATTTAATTATATATTAAATCATAATTAATTATTTATACATACTATGTATAAAATACATAGTATTATAACACTTGTTAAGATTTCTCTACCGGCATCATATACCATGATCCCTTGACTAAATGACACTTCTTCATTAAGGTCAAGTAGGTAGATGGTTTAGGTCTACTAGGCTAGGTAAATCTAAACATCCTTGCATGTTGGATTTCCCTCATATAATTTGGTAGCTCTTCAGTACTTTGATGAGAATACAGAAATTCAAAATTTCATTTAATCACTTATAAATAAGTATGATGAGATCAATATTTTTCTCGAGTCGTTTTCACTCAGAAGTTATTAAATTCTTTTTAGTAACCCCTAGTTCTTACTAGAGCCCATACTCAATGCCTATAGCAGGGATTTACAAACATAGTGAAATTCCATAGTTTTCGCTCAACACTAAATGCTAGGATGTATTTGTATGATACACCTAGGGATACAATGGCCAAGGATTTGATGCTCTAGATCTTATGCTCAACATCAACATGGAAGGCTCCAGGGCTTATGCCCAACACATACAATTATCTTCTCATGTGTTCCAGAGCCTCTCACTCAACACAAAGGTAAGTACTCACGTGTTCTAGAGCTTCTTACTCAACAAAATTCATCAATCACTCAAGTGTTCCAGAGCTCCTCGCTCAACACATCTCATCAATCATTTTCTTCAAGGTCCACGCCCAACACAAACAAGCATATACATATATCATTAATAATTGGCTTATGCGCAATATATAAAAAAAATCATCATGTTCATATGTAGTGGGGTCCTTGACCCAATATAAAATAAAACATCAAGATAATCATCATAATCAATAGACACATGCCTATAAGTGTTAGGTCCAAAATTTGGGATATTACATCCCTCCCCACTTAGAACAACACCATCCCTAGTGTTCTTAGGACTCAGAATGATATCATGAACTAAGGCGGGGTAAGCCTTTCTCATGGTGGTCTCATTCTCCCAAGTAGCTTCGTCATCCTAAAAGTGCTTCCATTGCACTTTCAATTGGACCATGGTGTGCTTCTGAAGCTGCACTTCTCTTTTGTCCAATATATGAGTAGGCTTAGTGGAAAATTCCCCATCAGGTTCCACCTGTAATAGGGAAAAATCAACAACATGTTTAGTATCATAAACATATTTCTTTAACAAAGATGCATGGAAAAAATTGTGGACTCTTACATGCACGGGAAACACTAATTCATAAGCCACTGGCCCTTTCTTGGCCAGTATTTCAAAAGGTCCACAAAATCTAGGTGCTAACTTACCCCACCTACCCAAGCTCAACGAGCTTCATTTGGATTTTACTTTTAAGTAAACATGATTGCGTAGTTGAAAATCCTTATCCTTTCTTTTCCGATCCACGCAACTTTTTAGGCGTTATTGTGCTTCCTTAAGGTTCACCTGTACCTTTGTAACCAAATGTTCCAAGTCCATCAACAAATTAGGCCCTAACATGAGCCGATCCACTGGGTTTTCCCAAGTAACCGGTGTCCTACACTTCCGTCCATAGAGTACCTAAAAGGGACTCATCTCGGTGGCAAACTGATAACCATTGTTATACGCAAACTCTGTGAAATGCAAGTAATCCTCCCACTTCATGGGATTGTTCATGGCATACATTTAGAGCATGTCCTTGACAATTTGGTTTACCCTTTCAGTATGCCCATCTATCTACAGGTGATATGCAGTACTGAAGTTCAACCGTGTCTCCAATCCAGAGAATAAATATCTCCCAAAGTTCCCTATGAACTTAACATCTCGATCCTAGATAATTACCTTGGGTATCCCATGTAATCTAAATATCTCTTTCAAAAAGATATCAGCAATGTTCAAATCCTTGTAGTTCGATTTTACAAGAATGAAGTGTGCTTCCTTCAACAACTTGTCGATGACCACAAAAATATAATAATTTTGCTTCTTACTTTTCGGTAAATTGGTGATAAATTCCATGCTAATAACTTCCCACTTCCATTCCGGAATGGGTAACGACTGTAGCAATACCGTAGGATGCTAATTATTAGCCTTGACTAGCTAGAACTCCTGACATTTTGCAATAAACATTGCGATGTCAGCCTTTAACTTAGGCCAGAAAAAAGTGTCTCTTGACAGCGGATATCATCTTTTGATATCTTGGGTGCCCTGAGTAGGGTGTCCTATGAAATTCTGTGAGTATGCTGGACCAAAGGTCCCCTCCATCTGGAACATACAACTGATCCTTGGACCATAGCAGTTCAAATTCATCAACCTTGTATTCTTTTTGTTGTTGAAACTGGGGTATTAGTTTCTTCTTCTTCTGGTTGAGATTCTTCCATTGAGTCAGATTATTCACCCTCTAACTCAAACTCTATTTTATCTAGTTCCTTTTCCATTGGAGTGACTTCTTGTTTGGGAACTTCTTTAACCTATCTAAAAGAAACATATTGACTGTAAACAATATTCTTAGTTACAAGGTTCCAAAGTTTATAAACTTTCAAACCATTTTTATAACCAATAAAGATACATTTTTTAGATAGATTATCCAACCTACTCCTTTTTTCCATTCGAACATGTACATAAGCATCAAAAATAAAAACTTTCATATTTTTAATAGAGGGTTTCTTACTAGCCTTGATCAGTAAATGACAACAAGTAACTAATTCAATTATTAAGCCATTCTGAGTTATTAATTAATTTCTCAAAATTCCCATAATTTAAAATGAGATTTTATCAATTATTTCACATATAAAGCATATATTGCATGGAATTAAATAATTGAACACATAAATAGAGGTGCAAACCATAATTTATATTGGAATTCACTAGATCACCTCTGACTACATCTATAGGTTCAATCAGTCAATGAACCAATTCATTAGTCCATAAAATGCAACAAATTACATCAAATTTTTGGACAATGACTAAAATTCTAACTATGTACATAAAGGACATATATACCTGTTGATAGCTAGTCAATACTGAGAGGGGGGATGAATTAGTATTGATGAATTTTTACCATTTAAACCACTTATTAAACTTTAATCAAAACATTGAATCAACAAGATACACATAACACATAATTTATCGTGGAACCCTAATAAGGTAAACCACCAACACGTTTCTATTATCTGCAAACTTTTTTTTACAATATACACTAGTTATTTGCAAGCAACCACTTCCTAGAGACCAAAATTTCCAAGTTTCTCAGCCACTACTGAAGGAAGCACCCATACACTGGTTTCTTCCTGCACCTATAGACAAGGACACACCAATACCCTGATTCTCTTCTGTCTTGCTGCTACAAAGGTCTGGATTGTAGAGATACACTTTGCAGTCTCTGACTCCTGGTCTTCTTCTTTAGATATTCATTATTCACCCACAAATATCCACATAGACACTTCACTTCATCTTCAATATTCTATTTATATATTCTTCTTAAACATCAATACAACAACATACCTTTTCAAACAGTCATGTCCTTACAATGCTCTAACTTTGTTTATGTGTTGTCTGTTAGTCATAACCGCCTTAACTCTGTTAACCATGCCCTTCATAATTCTCTTTATGAACATTTAATTCTTTTCAAAATTAAACCTATCTGATATCCATCCAACAATGATGTACATTCTCTTCATACTTGCAGGAATCATCTTCAACACCCGCATGCAATCTTAACTTCCTCTGCAACATAGATTTCATGATTTTCTTGTTTCCGCAAGCTTCCTGCCATAGTTGTCAGGTTTCTGCAGTTTTATCCTTTCGTAGTTCAAATTTATGCATTGGCCTTTACATACCAATTGTTCTGCATGTGGATTGTGAATCAGAAAACCCAACCTTTCCGAAATCCAAACTTTTTCACTTCCACTTTTCCTCTTCTGCACCGGCCTTCCCGCAATGTATTTTCCGCATTACAGAAGGTGGAAATTAGGAACTCAACTTTTCCAAGATTTCTTCTTTTTTCTTTCCGCCTTTCCACTTTTTGGAATGGCCTTTCCCCAATCTCCTTACCGCACCACGGAAGGCAGAAACCAGAAAGTCAACTTTCCACTTTTTTAGACTTTTTTATTTCCACCTTTCCACTCCCTCAATGGTCCTTTCGTCGTTTTCTTTCCACACTTTTCTTTTCCGCAGGGCGGAATGCGGAGGTTGGAAACTCAACTTTTCCACAATTTCTACCTTTTGATTTCCGTGGTTCATCACCTGCACTTCTGTTCCTGCAACTGTCCCTCCGATGTTGTCTTTCCGCACTTTCCCTTTCCACGGGGTAGAATGCAGAAGTCAGAAACCCAGCTTTTACACAACTTTGACCTTTTGATTTTTGCGGTTTTGCACCTGCACTTCTGTTCTCGCACCAGCTTTTCCTGCAATGATTTTTCTGAACCGTCGATCTGCTTGCAGAACTATCCTTAGTCATTCGATCTTTGATCCTTTGCATAACTTCACCTTTTTTGCCTATCCTTCGTGGAACCGCTCCTTAACCGTCGAATCTCGTGCAGGATGCATTTTGACCGTCAATTTTAGATTGAATGTGGATCTCACCATGACTTTGCGGATCTGTACAATTTCTTTACTTTAACATAACCAATTTTAATCTCAACATGAAAACTAACATTTTTATCTTGTTTTGGCAGATTGATATTTCACTCGTGCAAGAAACAAATGAGAATCTAACCTCATGGCTAGATATCGAGTTCATCAGGGAGCAGGATCATATCAAATTTAGATTTTACTGACACACACACATCTTCTGGAGGAAATTTGAAAATAGTCTTCCAACCTTTTTTTATGACACACACAAATTTCTTAGTCTGATCTAATATGCCTAAAAATCTGTTTTGGTAGGTCCATAACTTCTCCCTCAGCTACTTCCAAGACAAACTGAAAACATGGTCAGGTGGAGAAAACACAATTCTACAAGACCCCTATGTGTTGCAGGCATTTACTCTAACCATGATTTAGGGAGTTCATTCTCTTATACTCTCTTAGACTATTTTTGACTATTTATCCATCCTTGGTCAATTTCCTGATTTTCACCAATTGCCATATTTCTCCAGAATGATTTCACATTATCTAATTTGTCATGATAGGAAATGTCTCTTACCAATTTTCCATCAATTATGTTATTCTATGTTATCATATCTTCCATTTCATCATTCATTCCATGTCATCACTACCTTTGTCTTTCCTTTGACTTATACTGAGTTCACCTTTTGTCTTTCCTTTATCTTTCACTGAGCTCACTCTGCCATCATGTCCTTTGCTTATCATTTGTCATTCATGAACTAATTTTACATAAATGACAACTATAATCCATATTTACAACAATCTCCCCCTTTGGAATTCATGGAAACAGCTAAAACTTCTCCCCATTTAACAACAATGACAAAGGATAACTTGTTATGCTATTGAATATTTCCTATCTTTCTTATTTATTACAACTCACCCTATCATCATATCTCTCCTTTGTTAACTGGACTTGGTAATAACCAATAGTATCATTTGTCTTAACATTTCCTTTCTTGCAACATATTCTTGAATGATAATTTGAATAATAGATACGTGGACTCCCCCTGTCACTGTACTTCCTCTTCTTTGTTAACATTTTTGTGACAAAGTTTACACTTAGAATTACTACACTATTCTTTTTAATATGTCAACTAATGTTTTTCTCCCAAAAACAAATACTATCTTTAGAACAACTGTCATATGATTTAGCTCGGTTCTAAGCTTAGACGAACCACTAAATTAACCAACCCAAAGAAATATCAGGTAATATTATGTGTCCAACTTCTTTTCTTAAACACCCAACTATTACAACTGACAAAATAATTATCAAGCGTTGGATCTCCAATCAACGATGGAAAATAAATAAAGTAGGTTAAGTTTTAAAATTTCGCACCCATATCCCTTCTTAACTCACCTACTAGTTGTCACTACGAAATAGCTTGTGGACCATCAGATAAGTGTCCACACTAAATTGACAATGGAATCCAAATAAGGCAAGATGAAATTTATAAAAAATTCGTGCATATCAGAATTTTTCTACACCACGCAACTCTTCCCCGCAAAATTGTTGTGCGCTGTCGATCCATTTCGATGATCGATCTCGATCGTTGATCACATCTCCAATTTGAAGCGATTAGTTTTTAATTTCGCATCCCGACCCTTCTTTTATGTCCCTCGCTCTTTTATCAGCGAAATCCCTCTTAACCATTAATGTTGAACCCCTTTTGATCCCAACCACATGATTTCAGTAGTATGGACAATTAGTTTAGATTTAACTCGGGCACATCTTATTTTTGCGAAACTCATTTTCGACAGTAAATCTGTTGATCTCAACCATAGATCTATTGAAGATCTACGCTCATTTATGTTCTCTAATATTTACTGAATTGATCACTAGAGGGATCAATTCCTTCCTGCAAAGCTTTTCCCAGATGATTTCGATGTCCCGTACTTATAATAGAGTTTGAAGTGCAAAAATATAGATGCACATAGATAATTTCAAATTCATACTTCTGGTGATTAGAAGCGAAGGTATAAACTCTGAATAACTTGCAGAGTAAAATCTTTTCTTCATTCTATTAAACTAGAAGTACAATTACTCACATAATTTGTAATCTTCACTCCTCACTCATTCTTCTATCTCCCCCCCTTTTTTTCTTCTCCTCCTCCAATTAACTTGGACTTGGTGTTGATCATGCTATTAACATCCTTCTTGTAGTGATTCTTTGAGTAAGAACCTTGGATGATGATTTATTTTGGTGGTAACTTCAAACATCCTTCTCTTCTTACCAAAATACATTTTTCAAGTATCAATTGCAATTTTATGATATTAACTCCCCTGAGTTTATGATCCTATACAATGCTTTATTTTAGGGTTTTATTCTAGATCATGAGAGTTTTAGAACATACATTCAAATTTAGTTTCACCACCATCACTAACTTCTTCTTCAATATCTTCATCTTTCTTTCCATCATAATGGATGTCATTCTCATCTACAACACTATTATGCTCCTCATCATCTTGGGAAACTTCTTTGATGCTTGAAATCTTTGTTTCTTCTATATTTTTGGAGTCTTCCTTTCTTCTCCAAATAATCCCATGAGGTACCCTGATTACTGACCTTGTTTGCTTCTTGGATTCCATACTTAGATATTTTCTCTTGGTTCTACAATAAACATCCTTGTGACCAAATCTGTGACAGTAGTGAGAATAGCCATAAAAACTTCCTTCATTTTTGAGGGATCTTTGACCATTCTGCTTCAAAGCTTCCATACTCGTCCAACCATTCCTTTGTTCTTGGAATTTTATTGAAGAATTATTCCTTAACTTACATTCTCTAGACACATTTCCAAAATTATGACATGTATAGCAATGACCAAGAAATATTTGTTGGACCCTACTTGTCCTTGGTATTTTAAGTATCATTCTAGTTTTGTCATTATAATGAGATGAGGGGGCATAATTATGACTATTATTAATTGAACTCTTTAGTACATTAGCACAGCCTCTTCTATTATTTATTTCTTGGTTAGTGAAGGAGGAACATTTTGATTTCCTTTGATTTTCATACCCTAAACCCGTTTTATCATTTGATGGTTCTTGGCTCCTCAAGATGTCATCTAAAATATTTGAACTTTTCTCAAACTTTGTTTTAATAGTTTCCTCATCAAGCTTCTTCCTAAGTAAAGTAACTTCTTCTTCAATTTTTTTAGTTTTTTGTATTTTGTCCTTGAGCCTCTCATTAATGGTCTACTGTGTTAGGATTTATAATCCTCCCTTGACCAAACTGTCTATTATATTATTTTATCCTAACTTAGGAGTTTTAATTAGTTATTTGGGTCCACTAGTACCATTGGGTCCACTTGGCCTAATGGGGCCACATGTACTAGTTACTAGAGTCCATGGAACATTGATAGAGGCTAACTACCAGTGACTGCACTTGCATGCATCAGTTTAGGTGCCTCCTAGGCCAATCCCTACATTTTAGAAGCCACTGGGAGTCCTGACACAAACCTCCTTCAACTAGTTGGAGATGGAACTAGTTAAGCTTAGTTATTTTCCAGTTACTTTCAGTTAGATCACAATCAACTCAATTAGCGCCAGTTAGAAATGACTACATGTCGATAAGGCACTTTTCCTCACCTACCACTTCAGTTAGGTTGAGTTAACGAATTATTACTGATTGTGTGACTTGATTAGACATCCGGAGTTAACCACTTAGACTCCGATAGTGATTGAGACATCCTTTATTTAGCTAGTCAGTCAGATACAGTCACATCCAGTTGGTAGATTTGAATTCATCCCTAATGAATTCGAATTCTTCCTTATGTAACACTTTTGTAACACCATATTATTTAATTAACATGATACTGTAATTATCTCAGCTATACTCATTCGTTTCCTGTGTGGTTTGATTTGTTCAATGTATATATTCATTCCTCTTTTACTGCATCAATAATATTAGACTCATTGCTTGATGATCTAAATGGAACAACAATTTTAACATGGTATCAGAGCCATTTCAAGCAAGATTCATGTATGTCTACTCTCCATTGAACACCGGAAGCAACTGGGTTTCCACATAACTCCCATAAAGGGTACCTTGATTCCTCTGAATTTATTTAGAGTGGTAGTGCGGGTGTGATGGACCTTGAGAAATGGTTCATGTTGAGAGAGGAGGCATGATTCTGACATAGTTCTAATGTCTTATTGTTTTGCAATGAAATTATACATGTGCTACGTAGCTTGTGTGAATATTTTTGTTTTTGTAGAAGGAGAATTATGTATTCTCTACCTTATTCTCCTCAAATCCTAATAGCCTACAATTATCTTGATTGGAGGGAAGATATGCAATTTCCATGCACAACAAGGGATAATTCAGGATCATACTTGGAAGGGAGGTTGAGCCCCATCAACCAGTTGAGAGAAACAGTTTTCAGAACCGCTTAGATGAAGCTTTTGGCTATCTGTGCACTCATATTTCCAGAGATCTCCTCTTCCACCTTAAATATTTGAGGACTCCAAGAGAAGCCTGGGATAATATTAAAGACTTGTTTTAAAAACAAGATGAGATTTGGGGACACCTCCTGGAAAATGAACTTGTATCCTTACATCCTAGAAACTTCAAAACCATAGAGAAATTCTTTACTAAATTGAAGTCTCTTGCACTTCAACGTAGATAGTGCGGAATAGAAAGAAAGGATAAGAAAATTCTGCTCTCCATTCTCAGGAAACTCAGTTGTGAGTATTCTATATTTGTCTCAATATTCCATTCCAAAAGGTATTCATTTCGAAGTTGGAAAATTCCCTCACTTGATTCCTTTGTCGATTCCTTAATCAAGGAGCAAGAGAAGTTGATCCGGATGGGAGTCATCAAGGCCTCCAAAGATCAAGATTTCCTAGTTACAGACTCCACCAAAGCACAAGATAAAGGGAGATCTAAGGGTAAGGATCCTAAAGCAAATGATTCGAAGCCTAATGTGAATCAAAAAACTTCTGAAGGAGCTTCGGGCTCTAAGAAAAATAATTTTGAAAAGAAAGTGTGTCCCTATTGTATGAGGGGTTTTCACCTTGAAGACCAGTGTATGAAGAAGCAAATTGAGGAGTTGAAAGATCTATGTGTATAGAACAATATTTCCCTTCCACAAGGTGCATATATGTTGGATGATGAAGACAATACTGAATAACATGAGACATGACATGCCTTGCATGCAAGCCTCTCTTCATCGAAGGCTTATTTGATAGATTTTGGAGCATCCAACCACATGGTTTCTTCCAGGGAATCCTTCATCACTTTCCCTCTATTAGGAGGACCTATCATTCATATGGGAGATGAATCTAAAATCCAAACTATTGAGAGAGGTTCACATAAAATACATCATGATGAGTTCATGCTCTCTCCTATAGAAAAGAAAATGGTTGAAGATCAAGAAGAAGAAGAATTTTCCACACAGTCAATTCGAATTGAAGAAAGTCCCCTTGGAGTGACTCCTTCTCCTACTGCTCCGAAAGTGTATGAAATATCTGATATCTCATCTCCTCACATGGCTGATCCAAAAGAAGAAATTCAAATATCTGTTTTTGAATAAAAACTCTCCTTCCATTCTTTGCGAAAATTCTCCACTGATTCTTCTCTATGAATAGTTTACCAATGATTTTTTCACAAAAGGAAGAGGAATTTGATTTCTCTATCTCTAATGATGTTTTTGGTGTGCATATAAGTAGTAACATGGATATTTTTGAAATAATATCAGACTATAGGAGTGATCCATTCATTCTCATTAATTTAGAGCTTCCAGTAAATTCCTACAAAATCACATGCACCAAAAATCAGAATTTTGATGAAGGAGAAAATTGTGCATCTACCATCTCGATGGAGCATAGTTTTGGACATTTCGAATTGAAGAAAGTCCCCTTGGAGTGACTCCTTCTCCTACTGCTCCGAAAGTGTATGAGATATCTGATATCTCATCTCCTCACATGGTTGATCCAAAAGAAGAAATTCAAATATCTGTTTTTGAATAAAAACTCTCCTTCCATTCTTTGCGAAAATTCTCCACTGATTCTTCTCTATGCATAGTTTACCAATGATTTTTTCACAAAAGGAAGAGGAATTTGATTTCTCTATCTCTAATGATGTTTTTGGTGTGCATATAAGTAGTAACATGGATATTTTGAAAATAATATCAGACTATAGGAGTGATCCATTCACTCTCATTAATTTAGAGCTTCCAGTAAATTCCTACAGAATCACATGCACCAAAAATCAGAATTTTGATGAAGGAGAAAATTGTGCATCTACCATCTCGATGGAGCATAGTTTTGGATCTGATATGAACCTATTTGATCACATGCTCATCTCCTCACATAACTAGTAAAGTTGGAGACATTCTGTATCTTCTTGGAAAATTTTCTAACACTTGGGGCTCATTCTACCTCACATGGATTGATGTTCAAGGCTTCTATGTATCAGTTTCTTGGGTGTTCCTCACATGCTTCGAATTCTCAAGAAATTTTTCTCTCTCATCAGTTGATTTTAGCTGCTCTACATGGGTTCGGTTTTCACCGTGTAGTTGTTTATATTTTTTATTCAGTTGAGTACCTTCTTCTTCTTCCAAAGAGGAAGATTCCTCTAGACATAAACATTAGTTTGGAGAGTTTCACATGCACAACTTTAGGATGTTGCTGCACAGAAGAACCATACTGCTGCATAGAGCTGTAAATTGCAACAAATATTTCTGCAAGTTACTTTCTAAGGAGGAAACTTCTTTTCTTCTAAAGTTAGCTTGTATTTCCTGTTTCTGCTTATCTTGAGGGGGAGGTTTCCCATGAGGTTTTCCCCTATTACCTTGGTTTATTAAGCAACATTTTTATCTTTTAGATTTTACATGGGTGACTTTTGTCCTTGTTGATGTTAGATTTTTATCATTTAAGCAATATGATCTTAGGATCTTATCTAAGAGAATAACATGCACAACAATAATCACAAGAGACAAGAGACACAAAGAATTTCCTCAGGGAAACCATAAAGGAGAAAATGCCACAACTTCATTAGAGAAAGAATGAGCACCAATGATGAAAGTAAAACCCAAAAACCTAACGATGATCTCTGACAGCTGATCTCTCTCACTTGTGCCAGCACTTCCTCTCACTCATGCGCCCTAGTTGAGTGAGTGTGTGATAAATAGAGAGGCTCAATCTCTATTTATACTAATTCCCGACTTGACAATAACTTACCAGGGCCGACTTCTCTAGGAGAGTCTAATAACCCTAGTGCCCCACAACTGTGGGGACTTTACCCCCCTAATAAACAATGAGGGTTAACCTCAACTCAATTGTGGGGACTATCTCCCCAACTTATAATGGAGGGTTAACCTCATTGAATTTACATGACTTTATTATATTAATGACTCTCCTGAAAGGAACATATAGGTACAATGAAATACAAATGATTCTCCTAATAGGAACATCGAGGTACAATAAAAGATATACAAGTGAATACATTCTGAAGTTACAAATACATCAACACTCCCTCTTAACTAGGAAGGTATTCTCTTGACACAATTCATGAGCACAAGTCTTCTTCTTTGGATCAAGTCTGGATCATCATCAAAGATGGATCATCACTAGATCATCACTAGATCAACATCAAGTCTGGATCATCACTATATCATCACTGTATCATCATCAAATTTGTCTCATCACTAGATCATCATCAAATCCAGATCATCACTGGATCATCATAAAAGATGGATCATCACTGGATCATCATCATCAATGCTTCTACCATCTCGATCAGCTGGTGTTATCTCTCAATTCTTCTCGTCATAGGAATTTCTACAGAGCCAACCCTTTTTCATGCTGGTTGTAGGCCCAGCCTCTAGTAGGTATTCATCTTCTTCATCACTTATATCTGACCTAGTCAGAAAGGCCCTCCTAGCACTTACATCTTACCATGAGAGGAACACATCCAACATCATGTCAGAAAGGTATGCCCAACATTCACATTTGACCATGGGAGGAACACATCCAACAACCATGTCAAAAAGGCCCAGCACTCACATCTGACCATGGGAGGAACACATCCAACAACCATGTTAGAAAGGCTCAGTAGTTATATCTTACCATGGGAGGAACACATCCAACGACCATGTAAGAAATGCTCAGCACATATATCTTACCATGGGAGGAACACATCCAACAACCATGTAAGAAAGGATCTGTAGTTACATCTGACCATGGGAGGAACACATCCAAAAACCATGTCAGAAAGGCCCAGCACTCACATCTGACCATGGGATGAAAAAAACCCAACAACCATGTTAGAAAGGCTCAACACTTATATATTACCATGGGAGGAACACATCCAACAAACATGTAAGAAAGGATCTACACTTACATCTGATCATGTGGGAACACATCCCGCACTCACATCAAAATGGCTCTGCACTTGCATTTGATCATGTGGGAATACATCCTGCAGTCACATCAGAATGGCTCTGCATTTACATCTGACCATGGGAGGAACACATCCAAAAATCATGTCAGAAAGGCTCACAAACTCATCACTTCCCTTTGGAGGGAACCTCGATCTGGAGAACACTAAGCTTCTCCCTGAAGTACTCGAACTTCATTCTGCAATTTCTAGCATAGAATCACATCAGGGCTGATTATGTCCAAGGATAACCTATGAGATTTTCTAGGACCGATTACATTCGAGGACAACCTACAAGACTGATTACATCTGATCAAACTACGAGCTTCACTAGGATTTATGCTTAGACAACCTGTCTCACCGGCTATGCTAGAACTCCCTCTTTCGACAGATCTTGATATGGATCACATACTAGAGCTTCACTCGTCCTCTTTGATATCATATTGAAGTAGCACCCCAAAGTGCTCTTCCTATCAATGGAACTGTCTACCCAATACAAATCCATATAATACTCTAGGTTAATCTTCTTATTCATATCATACTTGAGCCCATACTCAACTGTACCCTTTGGGTACCTCACTGCATGCTTTACAACCATCAGGTGAACATGTCTCAATGTGTTCATAGCAAAGCAAATATCTGGTCTTGTATTCGTCAGGTGCATCAAGGAACAAATCATCTGATGATACATTGTGGCATAAACTGTCTCTGATGAAGAAACACTAAATAGCTTCAGGTTCGATGCCATAGGTGTGGTCATGGCCTTGCAGTCCATCATACCGAACCTCTTCAGGATCTCTACTGCATACTTCCCTTGTCCTAGGGAGATTCCATCCACATTCTGCCACACCTCTATGCCTAGAAAGTAGTGCATCATATCCAAGTCCTTCATCTCGAACTCAACAGCAAGTCTCCTTCTTGCAAATTGTAACACCCCGGTTTTGACCCTATTTGCATTAAATGTATGTGATGTATATATTGTAATGAATCGTGGTGTGGAGCTAAAGGAAAAATCCCCACTATTGATTTCATTGTGTTATGTTTCGGCGATTGGAATCGTTGCCGATGGTATATCGTGAGATACGACACATATTAATTTTAGCATCATGTAAATATGCATTTTTTTTAATTAAATGAGCCCCAACCAGCTATGTCGATGCAACCATAATGAAAAGGGCATTATTTTCTCAAGGATAAGGGGGGGGGGGGAATTGTTAAACCTTGAACCAGTGCAGAAAAAGCCATGTGTCAACCACCCATTTAAAACTGCTGATGTTCGTTGAGGGAAGTTATTGCTAGGAAGTGGTGGGTGGTAGGACTGTCAGTCCTTGCCCACATGCCCACTCCACTAGCAGACTCTCCATCTTCACGTGGGTAGGGAAACCACTATGGCCGTTTTTGTTTGTTTGTTTTTGATTTTTTTTTCCCACGCTCACGCAGAAACGTTCTCTCTTCATCCTTAGGCATAGGATAGAATTTCTCGTCCTCACCCAAGGACAGTAGTTCTGCTCATCCTCACACCCAGGATTTTCTCCATCATTTTTCCTCATGCAGAGAGCTGGGGAAGCGGTTTCTTTCATCCACGATTTTGTTCCTGTGAATGAGCATTCATGATTTCTGTGTGTGCAAATGTCGTAGTTTGGGAAATGGTGATGTGGGTTCCTTCATGATTTCCCTGTGAATGATCCATTCATGTTTGGGCTGTGTATTCCCATTGCTTCAATGTTGAGATCGGGATGTTGTTTTCCCCATGATTTTGTGTGTTGTGGGTTCGTTTAAGTTTGTGGGTTGTTGTGGATTCCCATTGAGTCGTTTTGGCCATGATAGGGCCAAGAACGAATCAGGAATCAACTTCCCTAGTCAGAGTTGTGAATTGCTTATTTGCTGCATGTATGCAATGGTAGTGGTCTTGGATTGTGTCAGAGTGGGAATGAAGGCATGGGTTTCTTGATAAACCTGGTGTGTTTGGGAGCCACACAAGCAGATCTAGAGGGATGGCTTTTTCTCCACAACCCCTGAATAGAATTGGAAGGGAAGTCAGGGTCTGAGGGACTGTGTTGTAGAGAAGGGACTGATTTCCTTGTGTTGGGTGTGCGTGGGTGTCCTAGAAGTCAAGCTAGTTCTGGTGTAGTTGTCCTTAGCTCTTAAATGAGCTCACTGGCTTAGCATTTAGATTTTCCCAGCTCCTTGATGGCCTAATAAACCCAACTATGTTGGCTTGGCTATGTTTTGTGTGTCCTTGGATATGTGTAAGCTTGCTTGTTCCTTATTCCTTGGGGAATCATGCCAGCTCGGGGGTGGCAGTGTTGCCGAGAGATTAAGAATCACGCTGGCCTATGGTTGGGTGGAACATTGCAGTGACGT
This sequence comes from Pseudotsuga menziesii, assembly GCA_001517045.1. NCBI lineage: Eukaryota > Viridiplantae > Streptophyta > Pinopsida > Pinales > Pinaceae > Pseudotsuga > Pseudotsuga menziesii. The sequence goes on along the minus strand of LPNX010876083.1, from coordinate 619,711 downwards.
AGCTAGTTGCGGGACAAGTTATTTATAAGATAAGTATTCTTATCTAATTTACTTCTACAATCATATTTGTTGTTTAATGAATGATAATTAATGAACATGTTGAATGCCTAAATGAATGTATTTTTGCTTCCATTGTGTATGTGAATGATTATGCATCTTAGCATGTTTTATGTTCAAGCATTTCAGTTTTATGTATGTTCATGTTCATGGAGGCGGTTTTTCCTGGATGGTTAATGTGATGGTAGCATCCTCTTCACCAGTCGGAGGGTCGGGGACGTTACATTGTGGTTTTAGAGCCAAAGTTGTAGCATGGTCCTAAATGGGCCATGAAAGATCAGCTAACAGAGGCAGGTTTCCATTTTCCCAGCAGAAAAAAAAAAAAAAACAGGTTCCAAAAATTTTTGTTGAAAATTCTCCAAGTACCGAGCTTGTCGGATCATCGGAGGACTAATAGGGAAGCTCCTTCGATATAGCAGATAATTTAGTTGGAAGGCCACCCAACAAGGGACTGATGGAAGGAAATTCGTGAAAATTTTCTAAGTGTAAGACCATTGGCTCATCGGAAGACTAAGTGGAAAGCTCTTCCAATGAAGCGGACAAATCAGTTTGAAGAACCTCCAATGCAGACCCTGAAGACAATGAAAATTAGTTAGACAACTCGGTGACATTTAGTTAATCGAGCAGCTGAAACAGTGGAGGAGATCCCCTGAAGACCACCGAAATGTCGGCAAGAATTAGAAGACGAGAGCGTCGACGCGGAGGAAAAAGAAAGGAATTTCCCCAAAAATTCACTTAAGTGTGGAGACCATCGGCGATCAGCAAATTTTAGATGATGGGATCACCAATGCGGTGGATTTGTCGACGAAATTTAGTTGTTCAGATCACTGATACTGTCGGTGGAAAATATTTGATGAGATCATCGATATGTCGGAGCAAGTTAGTGGATTGGGTCTTTGACGCCGCGGAAGAAATTAGTTGTTGGGTCTGTCGATGCGTAGGATGAATTTAGTTTTTTGCGTGTCCATTGTTGCTGTTGTCTAGTGGAATATCCCTCCGACAGATAGAGGATTCATCCATCGATGCTGCAGTGATTAGTGCTTTCAACAGCCGATGAGAAGAAAAATTTGAAAATTTTGTTCAAGTATAAGGTCGTCGAAAAATTATTAAAGATCAGACCATTGATCGAAAAAACTCAAAGGTTTGTAAACTCACCATTGCGGCAGTCTAAGACACTATCCACCCGATGATTAGTAAGTCCTATAGTCGATAAATGTCCGTAGAACCCGCAGTGAGGTCACTTTTTGCCATTGCTACTGCCTAAGGGACTGAGCACTCGATAAATAACGCGTTTGACCACCGATACAGCGGAAAAACTTAGCTGATGAAACCGCCAATGGACAGTCCTTGGCATCGCCGATACAGTTCAGAAGCGTAGACAACTACGGATCCGACACACCGAAGAGAAATAGAAGAACAGACCACCGATGAGCTTTGTGTTTTGACCGCCAAAGTGTCGAAAATTTAGTTGGGAAGAGGTCTGATTGGGCCAAAGGAGATTTGGGTTTTTCAAGGGAACTTCTCAGTGATTTTTCAAGCAGTTTTTTGACTGTCTTTCAGTGGGCTTTCAGCAGATTTTTCAGTGGCTTTTCAGGGCTAAAAAGGAGGAAGTGGTAGCGATCTTATGCACCAGGTTGCATGAAATTTAATGATTTACAAAAATAAGTGGCAGTGATATTGACCCCCATCATCCCCTTGAGATAGTCATTCTTTGAGGAAGTAAATTTTGTGTTTTGGGAAAACTTGTAATTGTATGATTTTTTTGAGAGAAGGTAAGTAATTCCGATTTGTATAAATGTTATGCATCTAACAGTTGTGTTACTAACACGTTTGCAAAATCATAAACACCTTCAAGGGCAGTATTCCAGGTGGTACAATTGGTAAGTAAGTGGTGGTTTAGTTAAGAGGACCCATGACGGATATGATGCTCGAGATTCTTACGAGTGTGCGTGAGATGCCATGGGAGAAAATATCTGTAATGTACATGATGACATAGAGTCTAATGGAAGGAGATTCAAAGACACACTGTGAGATGTTGTAGCCACATGAGAAGCTTGATCAAAGCCCAAGGAGAGTAGCATCAGTTGAATGTTGCTATGTTGTAGAGTTTGACATACTTGTAAAGAAAGATAGACTATGGGTGGGGTACAACAAGACCAGAAGGAAGTAAGAGTAGTACTAGGACAAGGAGAAGGAATTCTTGTGGATCATTTGACTCAGAAGAATCCAGTGGGGATTCAAGCTCTTCTTCTCATAAAGGAAAGATAAAGAGGCACCATTGGGATCGCTCTCGGGATGAATTTAAGAAGTCCAAACCTCCTACATTTGATGGTGAGGTAAAGACTAGACAAGAGGCTGAAGCTTGGATTCTTGGGATAAAGAAGTACTTTCAAGTTCAGGATTATTTGGGAAACATGAAGGCAAGAGTTGCCATATTCAATTTGAATGGAAGAGCATCCATTTGGTGGGAACACTTCAAGCAAGTAAATAGGATCAGCAAAAGGAGACTTAAGTGGAAACAGTTCAAGAAGTATTTCAGGCAGAAATACCTCTCTAACAGGTAGTATGACGACAAGATTAAGGAGTTCCGTGAGCTGAGATTGGGAAAACAGACCATGGAAGAGTATACGAATAAGTTCTTGGAATTGTTGAGGTATGTCAGATACATCAAGGATGAAAAAGTGAATTTCCAGCGTTTTCTGAGTGGATTGCCTCAGTATTACAAAGATAGAATTGAGTTTTATGAACCTAGAACTCTTGAAGAAGCAATAAGGAAGGCTAAGTATTGCTATGAGAAAATAAAAGGTAAACTTGATTACCATAAGGCATGAATGGAAAAGAAGAATGAGAAGTTTGACCAAAGAAATAAAGGCTTCAAACCTTATAGCTTCAGGAATCAATAGAAGCAACCATCCCAAGTTGCGAGTAAGCCAATTGGAGTGATAGGAGAAAATCCTAAGGATCCACAACAGAATAGAGGACCACTTCAATGTTGAAAATTTGGAGGACCCCACATGTGCAGAAATTTTCCACTCAAGAATGAGAGTGCAAGGCCAGCTTACAACATTCAAGAAGTAGAAACAGCCGGTCAAGTAGCAAGGGCAGTCCCTAGGATTTATGCAACACTGGAGGACCACCAGGAAGTTCACCAGTCAACTGTGGTTGAAGTTGCAGGTAAGATTATTGATCAATATTTTTCTATTTTGATTGACCCTAGTTCTACTCACAGTTACATTACTCCTAGAGTAGTGGAGATTTGTGCTTTTAAGAAAGTAAAGCATAGGAAATCTTAGTTAGTTCAGCTAGCCACTGGAACTAAGAGAAAAGTTAGTGAAGTGGTAGAGAAATGTCCATTGGTTATGAATGGATTGATCAATTGTGTAGATCTGAATGTTCTACCACTTGGTTCCTATGATGTCCTCAATGGAATGGATTGGTTAGAAGCTCATAGGGTAAAGCTTGACTGTTATAACAAGACTTTCGAATGCATGGATGAAGAAGGGAACCCCGTAGTTGTGAAAGGTATTCCAAAGGTGATTTTGGTAAGGCAGGTTTCAGCAATGCAGTTGAAGAAGTTCTGTAGGAAAGGTTTCCAGTTGTATGCAGCTCATATTTTGGAGGCATTAGAGGATGAAACTCCTAGGTTGGAGGACTATCAGGTGTTACATAAATTCAAGGATGTGTTTCCTGATGAGACTCCAGGGCTTCCTCCAAAGCGGGACATTGATTTCACAATTGAACTTGTGCCAAGAGCAGCACCAGTGTCCAAGACACCCTACAAGATGAGTACACCAGAGATTCTAGAGTTGAAAATGCAACTGCAGGAGTTGTTGGAAAATAAGTATATCAGGTCGAGTGTGTCTCTATGGGGAGCACCAGTTCTATTTGTAAAGAAGAAAGATGGTACACTCAGGTTGTGTATTGATTACAGACAGTTAAACAAGGTTACTGTGAAGAATAAATACCCTTTGCCTAGGATTGACGACCTCTTTTATCAAATGAGAGGAGAAAAAGTATTTTCCAAGATTGACTTGAGGTCTGGTTATCATCAGGTGAGAATCAAGGATGAATACGTTCATAAGACAGCCTTCAGAACAAGGTATGGACATTATGAGTTTGTAGTGGTACCATTTGGTCTCACAAATGCACCAGCTACATTTATGTGCCTTATGAACAGTGTTTTCATCAGGTATTTGGACAAGTTTGTTCTTGTTTTCCTTGATGACATTCTTATTTATTCTAAGAATAAAGAGGAGCATGAAGATCATTTGAGGTTGACATTGCAATTGCTCAGGGAGCATCATCTGTATGCAAAGCTGAGCAAATGTGACTTCTATAGAGAAAGAATTTTGTATTTGGGTCACATTATCTCTGAGGAGGGTATATCTGTGGACCCTGAAAAGATTGAAGCCATTATGAATTGGCCTACTCCAAGAAACGTGACAGATGTACAATCTTTTATGGACTTGCATGATACTATCGGAGATTCATTTAGGGATTCTCCAAAGTTGCACATGCCATCAATTCTTTTCAAAAGAAGGGGATAAAGTTCGAATGGACATCGAGGTGTGAAGAAAGCTTCCAGAAGTTGAAGAATCTTCTCACCAGTGCACTCGTATTAAAATTTGCAAATCCAAAGAAAGATTTTGTGGTCTGTAGGGATGCATGCAGACAAGGGCTTGGAGGAGTCCTTATGTAGGACAACCACGTGATATGTTACGAGTCGAGAAATATGAAAGAGCATGAGAAGAACTATGCCACTCATGATATAGAGCTTGTATCCATAGTACATGCTCTCAAGATGTGGAGGCATTACTTGATGGATAGAAGATTTGAACTAAGGACAGACCATTGCGATCTGAAGTATCTGTTTGATCAGCCTACTCTGAATGCTAGGAAAGCGAGATGGCTGGAGGTTTTATGTGAGTTTGATTTTGAAATCAAGCACATAAAGGGAAAAGAGAATAAGGTAGCTGATGGACTCATCAGGAAGGTGTAGGAAATGCATGTGACATCTCTTAGTATTTTCCAATCAGATTTGAGGCAACAGAATGTTAATCGTATTGCTGGAGATGAGTTGTATGATCTAGTGACAGACAAATTGCAGCAGCAAAGTCTTGAGAAGAGGTATGAGGGATATAAATTGGAAAGAGATGGAATTCCTACTTATAAAGGCAGAATTTGTATTCCAAATGTAGCGGAGTTGAGGGGAGTAGTTATGGGTGAAATCCACCAAGATCCGTATTCTGGTAACCCAGGATACCAGAAGACGATTGATACTGCCAGAAAATAGTACTTTTGGCCAGGAATGGAAAAGAACATGGCTGAATACATTTCAAGGTGTATGAAATGTTAGCAGGTAAAGGTTGAGAATCAACACCCGGCAGGTTTGTTGCAGCCTTTGCCAGTTCCAGAATGGAAGTGGGAACTTATTTCCATGGATTTTATTACAGGATTGCCGATGACTTGGAGACAACATGATTCCATCATGGTTGTGGTTGACAAGTTGACTAAGGCAACACATTTTATACCGGTTAAGTCTATGCATAAGACTGATGACATTGCAAAGATATTCATGAAGGAGATTTTCAAATTGCATGGATTGCCTAAGGCAATAGTCTTTGACAGAGATGTCAAGTTCACTTCCAATTTTTGGAAGGGGTCGTTTGCAGATTTGGGTACAAAGCTAAAATTCAACACTGCTTACCATCCTCAGATAGATGGGCAGACAGAGAGAGTTAATCAGGTGCTTGAAGATATGCTTCGCATGTACGTGATGGACAAACCAACCAAGTGGGAAGATTACTTACACTTGGTAGAGTTTGCTTATAACAATGGACATCAGGAATCCTTAGGGATGAGTCCGTATGAAGCTTTGTATGGAAGAAGGTGTAGGACACCAGTGACTTGGGATAATCCAGTGAACAGGGTTGTGCTTGGAGCAGAATTGCTCAAGGAAATGGAGCAGGAGGTTGTAAAGATCAGGCAGAATCTCAAAGCAACATAGGATAGACAGAAAAGCTATGCAGATAAGCATAGGGTGAATAGGGAGTTCAGTGTTGGGGATCATGTTTACCTCAGAGTGAGGGTGAAGAGTTCCTTGAATCTTGGAAGTTGTGCCAAGATGGCACCAAGATATTGTGGGCCATTTGAAGTGCTTGAAAGAATAGGTCCAGTTGCATATAAAATTGCATTGCCTGCTAGCACTAGAGCTCATAATGTTTTTCATGTTTATTTTCTTAAGAAATATGTACATGATCCTAACCATGTGATTAATTGGAATGTGATTCAGGTGGAACCCGAGGGAGAGTTCTGAACAGAGCCAATGCGCATCCTCGACAGGAAGGTCACAATGCTCTAGAACTGAGCCATAGGGCAGGTAAAGGTGCAATGGGAGCACTACGGTCCTAAAGAGGCTACGTGGGAGCTGGAGGATGCCATGTGATTGGTACATCCATTTTTGTTCAATTCTGTGGAACACTGAGGCGGTACCAGTGTAGCATTTTGTTCAAATTTTGTAAAGCACTGAGGACAGTGCTATTGAAGGGGGAGGGGAATGTAACACCCCAGTTTTGACCACGTTTGCATTAAATGTATGTGATGTATATATTGTAATGAATCATGGTGTGGAGCTAAAGGAAAAATCCCCACCATCGATTTGGTTGTGTTATGTTTCGGCGATTGGAATCGTTGCCGATGGTATATCGTGAGATATGACACATATTAATTTTGGCATCATGTAAATATGCATTTTTTTTAATTAAATGAACCCCAACCAGCTATGTCAATGCAACCATAATGAAAAGGGCATGATTTTTCCCAAGGATAAGGGGGGGAATTGTTAAACCTTGAACCAATGGAGGAAAAGCCATGTGTCAACCACCCATTTAAAACTGCTGATGTTAGTTGAGGGCAGTTATTGCTGGGAAGTGGTGGGTGGTAGGACTCTCAGTGCTTGCCCACATGCCCACTCCACTAGCAGACTCTCCATCTTCACGTGGGAAGGGAAACCACTAAGTACATTTTTTTTTGGTTTTTGATTGTTTTTTCCCACCCTCACACAGAAATGTTCTCTCTTCATCCTCACGAACAAGCTGGAATTGCTCATCCTCATGCAGGGACGGTAGTTATGCTCATCCTCACACCTAGGATTTTCTCCATCGTTTTTCCTCACGCAGAGAGTTGGGGAAGCCGTTTATGTCATCCACGATTTTGTTCTTGTGAATGAGCGTTCATGATTTCTGTGTGTACAAATGCCGTAGTTGGGGAAATGGTGATGTGGGTTCCTTCATGATTTCCTTGTGAATGATCCATTCACATTTGGGCTGTGTATTCCCATAGCTTCAATGTTGAGATCGGGATATTGCTTTCCCCACTATTTTGTGTGCTCTAGGTTCGTTTAAATTTGTGGGTTGCGGTGGATTCCCATTGAGTCGTTTTGGCCACGATAGGGCCAAGAACGACTCAGGAATCGAATTCCCCAGTCAAAGTTGTGAATTGATTTTTTGCTACATGTATGCAATGGTAGTGGTCTTGGACTGTGTCGGAGTGGGAATGAAGGCATGGGTTGCTTGATAAACCTGGTGTGTTTGGGAGCCACACAAGCAGAGCTAGAGGGCTGGATTTCTTCTCCACAACCCCTGAATAGCACTGGAAGGGAATTTAGGGTTTGAGGGACTGTGTAACAGAGAAGGGACTGATTTTCTTGTGTTGGGTGTGTGTGGGTGTCCTATAAGTGAGGCTAGTTCTACTGTAGGTGTCCTTAGCTCTTTAATGAGATCACCAACTTAGCATTCATCTTTTCCCAGCTCCTTGATGGCCTAATAAACTCAACTGTGTTGGCTTGGCTATGTTTTGTGTGTCCTTGGCTATGTGTAAGACTGCTTGTTCCTTATTCCTTGGGGACTCATGCCCAACTCGGGGGTGGCAGCATTGTTGAGAGATTAAGGAGCACGCTGGCCTATGGTTGGGTGGAACGTTGCAGTGACATAGCTAGTTATAGGACAAGTTTTTTATAAGATAAGTATTCTTGTCTAATTTACTTCTGCAATCATATTTGATGTTTAATGAATGATGATGAACATGTTGAATGCATGAATGAATGTATGTTTTCTTCCACTGTGTATGTGAATGATTATACATCTTAGCATGTTTTATGTTCAAGCATTTCGGTTTTATGTATGTTCATGTTCATGGGGGCGGTTTTGCCCGGATGGTTAATGTGATTGTAGCATCCTCTTCATTGGTCGGAGGGTCAGGGATGTTACACAAATTTAATGAGTTCCTATTTTCTGTCAGGAACAAGTCATCGACATATAACAAGAGCATCACTGGTCTTCCGTCTTCAACCTTGAAGTTGTTGATGTATTTGTAACTTTAGAATGTATTCACTTGTATATATTATGTATTGTACCCTAATGTTTCTATTGGGAAGTGTTTGTAATGTAATTGAGTCATGTCATACCCCGATGTTCCTATCGGGAGAATCATAATGTAAAAAATTCATGTAAAGTCATTGAGGTTAACCCTCCATTGAAAGTCGAAGCAATAGTTCCCACAATTGTGTTAAGGTTAACCCTCCTTATTGATCGGAGGGAAAAGTCCCCACAGTTGTGGGGCACTTAGGTTATTAGAATCTCCTAGAGAAGTCATCCCTGGGAAGTAATTGTTAAGTGAGGCCGACTTGTTGGAGCGAAAATTAAGTGGATGAAAGAATATAAATAGAGAGTGAGCCTCTCTATTTATCACACACACTCACTCACTAGGGCGCATGAGTGAGAGAGGAGAATCTCTCTCAAGTGAGAGAGAGAGAACAACTGTTGGAGATCATCTTTTCTATCTTTGGGTTTTACTGCTGCCATTGGTGCTCATTCTATCTCTGAGGAATTTGTGGGGTTTTCTCCTTTATGGTTTCCTTGAGGAAAATTCCTTGTGTCTCTTGTCTCTTGTGATTTTTCCTATGCATGTTATTCTGTCAGATAAGATCCTAGATCATATTGCTTAAATGGTAAAAATATAACATGGTATCAGAGCTAACTTGATAAGAAGGAATTGTGCAGCTACAGAAGCTAGGGATCCTTACTTTTTGGGGCTCTCTTCACAATCCATCAGTAAAAGGAGGCTAGGCAGAACTTCCATTGAAGGGCGCATCTTTCTGTCGAAGAAGAATTTGATTCCAGGCATTTTCAGTTTTTGCTGCGGGAAATTAGGGATTTTTACATAAGAGGAATTTTTGAGTGAGCTCGGCCTAATATTTCTCTCCTCCTAAAAATCAAAATTTAGAGACCAAGGTCAATATTTTTGGTTGGGTAAAACTCCAGGAAAGTCAAACCCTAATTTGACCCCGGGCCTGAAAAACCCTAAAATACTAAAATAGGTAGTTTTGGTAGATTCGTTATATCTCGATATTGGAGAAGGATCAGGAGCCTAAAATTCAGTGTCTGAATATAAATTCTTGATGTACATTGTGTGAAAGTTTCAGCCTCATATTCTCTATATTCTGGGAGATATGATTCTTCAAATTCGGGGTTCCAGCCTCTTCCAAAACTTCATCCCTAAATAGGACACCTAGGGATAATTGAAATATCTCGGGATACAAAATCCAAATGAAATTTTACAATATTTTTCAGATAGGGCATGGACTTTAATTTCTGTGGTAAAATTTTCAGACCCTGAAGGTGAAACAATGACATGTGGTAGTCCATACAACTTTTTTATGTTGAACAGTCCTGAAACAAGTCACCTTGGTAAAACTATCATAAGTCGCATTTGGTGAAACTAATTCTGGTCAAACATATGGTGTTGGAAAGAGGACAGATGAGGTTACCTCAATATGAAATTTTAGACATAGAGGAGCAGCAATTTCGGATATACCGCATGAATAGTATCAGGTATTCCTACAGAAGAAATTGGAAAACTAGGGCTTCCTATTTTGGGAGCTTCCTTCCACTATTTTCAAAAAAGGAGTACATTGGATAGCTCACCTTGAAGTGGCCTATCTTTATATCCAATTATATCTGAAAGATTCCAAGTTTTGAAAATTAGGGTTTCTCTGACAAACCCTAGATCAGCTAGCTCCAGAACCAGGATGGACACCTAAAATCGGTAAGATCTAATATTTTTATATTTATAGTTGAGGTTCTCATTTCAATATGACTAATCAAACCAGCTTGGTGACAAGCTTGGTGAGGCTAACAACTTCCAAGCATGGAAGTATAGAATCTCACTAGTTCTTAAAGGAAATGAATTGGACACCTACATAAGTAGAGAGGTTTTAGTTCCAGAGGGAGATGAGGCTAAAATCCCCACACAAGAAGAACTTGGTCAAGGCCAAGAAGATCATTGCTGATTTAATAATGGATCACCTTATACCATAAGTGTCTTCCCTAAACACACCGAAAGACATGTTTGATTCCTTGACCAAGCTATTTGAAGGAAAGAACATAAATCAGAAGATGAATTTGAGAAAATAGTTGAAGAATGTGAAGATCCAGAATGCAGATACCATATCGTCATACTTTACAAGGGTCTCTGAAATCAAAGAAGAACTTGAAGTGGTAGAAGAAGAAGTGGAGAATGCATAAGTTGTGATAACCACCTTGAATGGGCTCCTAGGATCATGGGATTCATTCATCGAGGAATGTGTGCCAGAAGGAAGTGATAAGTTTCAGCAGACTCTGGGAAGAGCACAAATAAGAAGAAGCTTGACTAACAATAAGAGAAAAGAAGATGGGAGCAACTGAAGATCAATCTCTCACCTGTTGGAGACATTTACCCACCATGCACACTTAATTTGGTCAATTTGGCCTAGTTGAACCACTATCCTAAGTTTTATTGACTTAATTGACATCAGAGGAGCATTATATGACATCAACATGAGCACACCCACGCCAATCTTTAGTCAAGGAGGCCAACTCATCCTTCTCCTTTATTTGGGGAGGCTAACTGGAGCACTCTAGGGGTGATCTGAGTGTTATAAATGCACTTAATTGATAACTGATGGTTACAATCAGTTAAATATGAGTGGTTAAGGTGCCTCCTTTCTTTATATTGATTATTTGATTAATATTTAATGAACTGGAGTCAATAGGGGTGCCTTCAACCACCTCTGATGGTCAGTTGGACTTCAGTTAACCTCATCGAGGTTCATTGGAGTTATTGATGCACTACCACTTGTTGGTTGGCATGCAGTGACATGTGTCTAAGCTACTTTTAGTTAGACTCAGTCAATCATTGCTCTCCGACTTCAGTTAGGACTCAATTGATTCAATTGGCACTTGATTAGTTTGTTAACTAGTGTGTTTACTGTGGCTTACAGTCAGTTAAGCTACACCCATTCATTCAATTCGAATGACCTCCTTGGGAATTCGAATTGTCTTGGAATTCATGCATATTGCATGATAATTGTATTATATTCTTCATTATTTATTGATTATATAGAGCTGCTACTTCTCATTGTAGCACCATTTTTCCAATTTTATGCATATTTGTATGTATTCCTTGTGAGACTGTGTTTTCAGTTCCTAGACAACTGTGACAAATTAATCTGGTATCAGAGCTCATGGCAGGACAAAGCTCAGATCTCTCAAAAACAAGGTTTTTGATAGATCTTGCATGAAAAATTGAGCAAAAGCTAAAAATTCCAGCACTGCACCAGAAGCCAAGGCTTACCACTTAATACCCCAAGTAAAGGAATTGTTGATCAATCTTACTTGATCAACTATGCTAGGTGTGATGAAATCCTAAAATGTGTAGGATTTTCGACCTTACGGTGGCCCTTTTGTTGTGATTTGCAGGTTTTAACAGGTGAAAGAATTCGCTCCAGCAGTTTCAGATGGCTTCTTCCATAGAACTCTTAACTTCATTCAATTTCCATTCATGGAAAGGAGACATGGAGATCCAGCTACATGCCCGATGACTCTATAGGGTCACTATGGACACTGAAGAAGAGATGCTTCTATGACAGACAAAGCTAGATTCTTGAACAAGAAAGATGAAGCATTCGGATTCTTGTGCCTCTCTTTTTCCCGGGATCTTCTTTTCCATCTCTCGGGATTGAAGACTCCGAAGGAAATATGGGACAAATTGGAAACCCTGTATGGAAAACAGGATGATTTGAGAGTATACCATCTTGAAAATGAGTTGATATCTCTCTATCCTTTCAATTTCGAGACCTTAAATGTTTTTTTTTCACAAAGTTCAAGCACATTGTCTTACTATTGAAGCAATGGAAGGTGGAGAAGGAGGATGATCAGCTCATCCTCTCCATACTCTCCAAAATTGGAGCTGATTATTCAGTGTTTGTCTCTACACTTGGTGTGGGGAATCTCACAACCCCTGGATGGAAGATTCCTTCACTCAATGCCTTCATTGAGTCCCTAACAAGTGAACATGATAAGCTTGTCTAAATGGGGATCATAAAATCCTCTCGTGTTCAAACCCTCCATGTCTCAGGGCCCAAATATTTGAAGGGTAAAGGAAAGTAGTAGAAGAACCCAAAAACCAAATTCGAAGCTCCTAAGCCTAAAGTTGAAAACCAGCAGCATGAAGAGCCTTCTAGCTCAAAGAAGAACAAAGGAAAAGGGCATCATGGAAAGGAAAAAGTCGAGTGTTCATACTGCAGGAAGGGATTCCACCCTAAAAATTCCTGCATAAAAAAGAAACTTGATGAAGCTACCTCTCTCTTTGAGAGAAATCACATCTATCTTCCGGAAAGATTTCGGAGGAGAGATCAGCAAGATCAGGAACCACAGCATGAAAGAGGTCATGCCCTCATGGAAAGCACTTCGGAGTCCAAAGCACTCTTGATATATTCTAGAGCTTCAAACCACATGATGGTTGAAAGAGACTCCTTCTCAACTTTGGAGACCAGAAAATCCATTCCCGTCCACATGGGAGATGACTCCACAATCATATCTAAAGGACAAGGTACAATAGATCTTGAGCATGGTTATTTTTCCAATGTTCTGTATGTACCATCTCTTGCATCAAATCTCCTAAGTGTTTATAAAATGACACATATGGGAGTTCCCAAGAGATTCTCCTTTAGCCCAGATGATGTAGAGATAATAGAACTTGCATCCAGAAAACTTGTAGCAAAAGTCCTTGCAAACCATCATGCAAAATCCTACGAGTTCTCCCATTTTGTGGTGGATGCAAAGCCCACCGCATTGCTGACTCATGGAAATGAAGTTAGTATACTGTGGCATGAGAGGTTCAGCCATCTGAACTTCAAATACTTGCAGCAATTAAAGAATAATTCTATGGTTGAAGGCCTCTTGGTCATCAAAGCTACCACTGGAATTTGCAAGGGCTGTGTTGTTGGAAAGCACCCTGAGCATAAGTTCGATCAGAGGAAGGAAAGCCTAGCATCATGCATCTTGGGACTGATACATTCTGATATCAGTGGTACCATGCCTATCACATCCATGAATGGATCAAGGTACGTTCTAAATTTCATTGATGACTTTTCCATATACACATGGGTCTTTTTATCAAAAAGAAGTCGAAAGTATTGGAAAAATTCACTGAATTGAAGGCCTTGATTGAGAATGCATCTGGCCAAAAGATCAAGATATTGAGATCTGATAATGGTGGGGAGTATGTCAGTAATGAGTTACTACATATATGTTCCCAAATTGATATTCAGGTCCAGCATTCAGTTCCCTACACTGCCCAGCAGAACGGTGTAGCGGAGAGGAAGAATCAGTATCTCAAGGAGATGCCCACCAGTATGTTGGAATCAAAGAAGTTGGCTGCAAATTTGTTGGCTGAAGCCATGCATGATACAAAATATATTCATAACAGAGTGCCACACTAATCCATTAAATGGAAGACCCCTTTTGAAGCATACTTCGGACACAAGCCGAATGTGTCGAATTTGCGGGTGTTTGGGTCCACTACATGGGCCCGAATTCCACTTGATAAAAGGAGGGCTTTGCAACCGCAAAGCATAGAATGTATGTATATTGGATATCCTAATGAATCAAAAGGTTTCAAGTTACTGGATAAAAAAAAATATATATCATCATTGAAAGGAGTATCAAGTTCGATGAGCCTCTTCAGGAGGTAGAACTAGTGAAGGAGAAAACTGCTGAATTTCCTTCCTATTCTACTGAATATTTGGATGATGTAATTGGGGGTGATGACCCTAATTTGGATGATTTGATTTATGATATGATTGTACATAAATATTATGAATTATAACCTGAAGTATAGAATCATCTCCCAACTTGGGCCTGACAAGCACTCTCCTCTGCAGGAGATAACATTGGAAATCCGGATGATCCAAGGAGAATCTGGTCCGATTTCCAAAGAGTAGGTATTGCGCTCTCTTGTCCTGATCATTTGCGGTCCAAATATTGTTATTTGAGGATAATTTCAGACCTTGTGTCTTACTACCATGCTTTAAAGGATCCGAAATGGCAAGTTCCCATGGATGAAGAGATGAATTCTCTTTAGAAAAACATCACTTGGGAGCTAGTTTCTCTTCCTCCGGGGAGGAAATTGGTTCAATGAAAATGGGTGTTTTGGACTAAGGTTGTTGCTGATGGTAGCACCTGATAATATAAGGCAATTCTGGTAGTAAAAATTTTCTCCCAGGTCCAAGGTGTGGACTACCATGAGACTTTTGCATCGGTTGCAAAAATGGATTCCATCTGCCTAGTTTTGGAAATTTATGCATCTAAGCATTGGGAAGTGCATCATATGGATGTTAAGTCAGCCTTTCTACATGGATATATTCATGAGGAGATATATATGAAGCATCTCGAGGGCTACATTTCTGATCCATCTTTGGTTTTCAAGATAAATAATTCACTATACGGGTTAAAACATGCCCCAAGAGAGTGGTATTTCAAGATGGATGCCTTCCTTCTCTCGCAAAACTTCCAAAGGTGTAAATCATATCCAAATGTGTATATACAGTAGTATGATGGTAATTTGATTATTATTTTTTTATATGTTGATGAATTACTAATCATAGGTATCACAGTTGCTTCTATTTCAGTCATTAAAACTGCTCTCCACAATGCATTTGAAATGAGTGATTTGGGGCTCTTAAAACAATTTTTGGGGCTCGAAATTGAGAAAAATTATGATGGGATAATGGTCACTCAGTCCAAATACATATCATACCTATTAGTCAAGTTTAACATGACTAAATGTAAATTTTTTCCATTCCCTTTCCTTTCAGGGATCAGCCTTGAAGAAGGAAAAAGCACACCTCCCATGGACTGCACTATTTATCGACAGCTGATTGGTATCTTGTTGTACTTAACTCATTCTGAGCTTGATATATGTTATGCCATGAATGCTGTATCAAGATACATGCAGAATCCCCATGATATTCATTGGAAGGTAGCCAAGAGAATCCTCCAGTATATTCAGGGAACCAGGACCTATGACATTCACTATGCTGCAGACTCCAAACTAGAGCTGGTTGGTTACACAGATTCTGATTGGGTGAGTGATTCTATTGATCAGAAGTATAATTCCAAATATGTCTTCATTTTTGGTGGTGGCCCCATTTTATAGTATATAAAAAATCAAGCCACCATATCATTGTCTTCAGTAGAGGCCGAGTACCGAGGAGCGGTGAATGCTTTCATCCAAGCTGTTTGGTTGCAAGGAATTCTTTCAGAGTTTGATCTTGGTAGTAGTTTGTCCACTGTCCTATTTTGTGAGAATAAAAGTGATATTAATATATCCATATATTTAGTTACCAGGAAGAGGACCAAGCATATGGATATACACATGCACTACATCAGAGAGTTAGTGCATGATAGGACCATCATTCTGCAATACTACCTGACTGTTGAGCAGATTGCAGACATCTTCACCTAGAGATTTTCAGAAAAGAAGTTCACTTACCTTTGTTCACTGTTGGGGGTGAGTTCATCAGGGTGATTAAACTAATTTCAGTGTTCAACTTGAGGGGGGGGGGGGGTTTCCCACTGGGTTCTCCCTCTTTTCCTCACTTAGATTTATTTTTGAGGATTGTTTGAGTTTCATTATTGCATAGGGTGACCTATGGCCTTTTTTGTCGGGGCCCTAGCATTTTTATGCACTTTATGTTTCTACTCCTCTGAGTATAGCTTAAGGGGGGGTGTTGGAGACATTTACCCATCATGCACACTTGATTTGGTCAATTTGGCCTCATTAAACTACTATTCTAAGTTTTATTGACTTAATTAACATCAGAGGAGCACTGTATGACATCATCATGAGCACACCCATGCCTACCTTTAGTCAAGGAGGCCAACTCAGCCTTCTCCTTCATTCGAGGAGGCTAACTGGACCACTCTAGGGGTGATCTAAGTGTCATAAATGCACTTAATTGATAATTGATGCTTACAATCACTTAAATATGAGTGGTGAAGGCACCTCCTTTCATTATATTGATTATTTAATTAATATTTAATGAACTAGAGTTAACAGGGGTGCCTCCAACCACCTCTGATAGCCAGTTTGACTTCAATTAACCTCATCGAGGTTCATTGGAGTTATTGATGCGCTACCACTTGTTGGTTAGCATGCAGTGACATGTGTCTGAGCTACTTTAAGTTATACACAGTCATTCATTACACTCCGACCTCTGTTAGGAATTAGTTGAGTCAAGTGGCACTTGATTAGTTGGTTAAACAGTGTGTTTAATGTGGATTACAGTCAATTAAGCTACACCCATTCATTCAATTCGAATGACCTCCTTGGGAATTCAAATTGTCTTGGCATTCACGCATATTGCATGATCATTGTATTGTATTATTCATTATTCATTGATTATACATAGCTGCTACTTCTCATTGCAGCACCATTTTGCCAATTTTATGCATATTTGTCTGTATTCCTTGTGAGACTATGTTTTCAGTTCCTAGACCACTATGACAAATTAATATCACCATCCAAAGAAGATCCCTCAAGCGATGAGGAACAAGAAGGACTCAACTCTTCAAGAAGCTCTTATCCGTCTTAGCATTTGGATAAGAAATGATGCTGTTATGAATGAAGAAGATGATGAAAATGAAAGAAGGAGTCTACCCACGAAACAAATAAATATATGTATTCAATTCTCATTTCATGATATTGTTTTGTTATGCACTTGTTTATATTTAGTTGATGTGTTATGCATGATAGAATGTTTACATTAATGGTCCAGTATACTACTAATATGCATGTGATGGGTAGGTAGCTCATGGTTATATACAACTCTCCATTGCTACTTATCTAGAATGAAACCTCTTTGCTAACATATTGGATTAGTGTACAATCTCAATGTTGTCTTGGTAGAGATGGAAGGAATCTAGAAAGTTTCCGTGAGATATGGATGAATGTTGTATTGGATAAAATAGTTGCATGATCATATCTTTATGCATAAGAATTTACCATTATGAATATGCATTATGAAATGTTTCTAATCATACAACTGGTGCATTTGACTTGTAGGAAAGATCACGTACAATCACCTACAAGAAAATAAGGATGAGACTTGTTCCGAAGAACAAGTGACGATAGTTCAAGAAAGAATCCAAGATGAAGAATAATATGTCGACGCTTTCAAAGAAGATATATCAAAAACAGTGCAGTTATGTTACACTGTTGAGCGACATCATTGATGAAGAACGGTCCAGCTATGAAGAAGAAGGCAAGAAGAAAGGGAATGAGAGTACCAGTTCAAGAATAATGATGTCTAGAATGCAACATCGAGACCTGAAGGGAAGTCTGTAGTATCTTCCATATGGATCTACAAGATCCAACATGTAGTAGATGGCAACATCATGGGATACAAGGCAAGATTCGTAGCACAAGGCTTCTCGTGGAAAGAAGGCATAAACTACGAAGAGACATTTGCATTCATTGGAAGTTAAGACACATGATAGACAGACTCATGTGTTCAAATTAAAGAAGGCCTTGTACGAGCTCAGAAGACACCCATGGGATAACACATACATGAGGAGCTTAAAGATCACTTAGAGTGATGAACATCTTAACACTTTCTACAAGGTTGAAGATGAAAGCCTATAGAGGATGACAAGCTCACTGATGGGTATGAGAAGAATGCTTTCAAGATAGAGGATATTGGTATCCATTGACCTTAGATGGATACATAGAATATTAGTAGCAGAGAAAACTACTTTCCACTTCAGTACATAATGTTTCAATATACAGAGTACGAAAGATAGAAGGAGTATGATGCTCCGCTTCAGAGGGAGTGACTACAGAATATCCCGAGGTTCGACATGGTATGATAGAATGGACAGATTACTGATGGATCTAGGATTTACTGAGAGTAAAGAGGATTCCAACCTTACTTCAAGGTTGAATGTGGAAGACCAATAATGCTTCTATTATATGTTGATGACTTGTTCCTGAAAGAAAAGAGGAACTCTTTAAAGTTGCAAGAGGAGACTTACTACCAAGTTCAAGATGAAGGACTTGGATATGATGCACTACTTTCTAGGCATGGAGGTGTGGCAGAATGCAGATGGAATATCCATGGGACAAGGGAAGTATGCAATAGAGATCCTGAATAGGTTCAGGATGATGGAATATAAGGTCATGACCACACCTATGGCATCAAACCTGAAGCTATTGTGTGTTGCTTCATCAGAGTTGGTTGATGCCACTATGTATCATCAAATGATTTGTTCCTTGATGTACCTGATGAATACGAGACCAATTTTTTTCTTTGTTGTGAACACATTGAGACATGTTCACCTGATGGTTGCAAAGCATGCAGTGAGGTACGTGAAGGGTACAGTTGAGTATGGGCTCAAGTATGATATGAATCTGAAGATTAACCTAGAGGGTTATGTGGATTCAGATTGGGAAGGAAGTACCATTGATAAGAAGAGAAATTTGGGATGCTGCTTTAGTATGAGATCAGAGAGGAGCAGCGAAGATCATATATGTGATCCATATCGAGATATCTCGAAAGAGGGAGTTCTAGCATAGCCAGTGAGATAGGTTGTCTTAGCATAAAATCCTGGCGAAGCTCATAGGTGGCTCATACGTAAATGGTCTTGTATATTGTCCTCGGATGTAATAGGTCTTGGTGAAGCTCGTAGGTTATTCTTGGACGTAATCATCCCTGATGTGATTCTATGCTAAAAATGGCTAGAGTGAAGTTTTAGTACATTAGGGAGAAGCTTAGTTTCTCTAGATCGAGGTTCCTTCCAAGAGGAAGTGATGATTCTGTGAGACCTTTTGACATGGTGGTAGGATTGGTTCCTCCCATGGTCATATGTAAGTGTTGTGCCCTTCTGACATGGTGGTAGGATTGGTTCCTCCCATGATCAGATGTAAGTGCTGTCCCCTTCTGACATGGTGGTAGGATTGGTTGCTCCCATGGTCAGATGTAAGTGTTGTTCCCTTCTGATGTGGTGATAGGATTGGTTCCTTCCGTGGTCAGATGTAAGAGCTATGTCGTTCTGGCATGATGACAGGATTGGTTCCTTCCATGATAAGATAGATGTGATGATGCCACATCTAGTATGAAAAAGGAATGGCTCTGTGATGACACATCCAGTATGAAAAAGGACTGGCTCTGTGTATATGCCACATCCAGTATGAAAAAGGATTGGCTTTGTGATGCCACATCCAGTATAAAAAAGGACTAGCTCTGTGTATATGCCACATCCAGTATGAAAAAGGACTCGCTCTGTGATGCCACATCCAGTATGAAAAAGGACTGGGTCTGTGTAGATGCCACATCCAGTAGGCAAAAGGACTGGGTCTGTGATGCCACATCCAGTATGAAAAAGGACTGGCTCTGTGATGACACATCTAGTATGAAAAAGTACTGGCTCTATGTTGGTGCCACATCCAGCATAAAAAATGGTTGGCTCTGTGATGACACATCCAGCATGAAAAAGGGCTGGCACTGTGATGACACATCTAGCATGAAAAAGGGCTGGCTCTGTGATGATACATCCAGCATGAAAAAGGGCTGGCTCTATAGAGGACTACATCTAGTATGAAAAAGGACTGGCTCTATATATGTGCATCCAGCATGAAAAAGGTTTGGCTCTGTCGATAAAGACCTACATGGAGGATAGGCCTACACCCTGCATGAAAAAGGGATAGCTCTATAGAACTTCCTGTGACGAGTATAATTGAGAGATAGCACCAGTGATGATGACTTAGTGATGATCTAGACCAAGTGATGATCCAAACTAGATGATGATCCAGTGATGATCCAGTGATGATCTAGATCAAGTGATGATCCAGACTTGATGATGATCTAGTGATGATCCAGATCAAGTGATGATCCAGATTTAATGATGATCCAGTAATGCTCCAGATCAAGTGATGATTCAGTGATGCTCTAGATCAAGTAATGATCCAGACTTGATGATGATCCAGATGATACAAAGAAGAATACTTGTGCTGATAAATTGTGTCGAGAGAATACCTTCCTAGTTAAGAGGGAGTGTTGATGTATTTGAATTTTCGAAAGTGTTCACTTGTATATCTTATGTATTGTACCCCGATGTTCCTATCGGTAAGTATCTATAATGTAATTGAGTCATGTCATACCCCGATTTTCTTATCGAGAGAATCATAACATAAAAAAATCATGTAAAGTCATTGAGGTTAACCCTCCATTGTAAGTCGAGGAAATAGTCCTCACAATTGAGTTAAGGTTAACCCTCCTTGTTAATCGAAGGGAAAATTTCCCACAGTTGTGGGGAAATAGGGTTATTAGACTCTCCTAGAGAATTCAACCCTGGTAATTAATTGTTAAGTGAGGATGACTTGTTGGAGTGGACATTAAGTGGATGAAAGAATATAAATAGAGAGTGAGACTCTCTATTTATCACACACACTCACTCACTGGGGCACATGAGTGAGAGAGGAGAATGTCTCTCAAGTGAGAGAGAGAGAACAATTGTTGGAGATCATATTTTCTATCTTTGGGTTTTACTACTGCCATTGGTGCTCATTCTATCTCTGAGGAAGTTGCGGGGTTTTCTCCTTTATGGTTTCCCTAAGGAAAATTATTTGTGTCTCTTGTATCTTGTGATTTTTTCTATGCATGTTATTCTCTCAAATAAGATCCTAAATCATATTGCTGAAATGATAAAAATCTAAAAGAAGCAAAGGCTGGAATCTGCTTTACTCTTAGTAAAGCCTAGAGTCATCAGTAAGTTGTCCATCTTGTTGTATCATGTCGAACCTCAGGATCTTCTACAGTCACTCTCTGAAGTGGAGCATCATACTCCCTCTGTATTTCATACTCTTTGTATTGAAACATTCTCTACCAGAGTGACAAGTATCTTCCTCTGCTACTAGTATTCTATGTATCCATCCAGGGTCACTGGATACCAGGATCCTCTATCTTGAACCTTTTCAAAAGTTATTCTTGCACCCATCTGTGAGATTGTCATTTTCTATAGGCTTTCATATTCAACCTAGTAGCGAAGGTTAAGATATTCATCAAGCTCCTCATGTATGTGTTATCCCATGGGTGTCTTTTGAGCTCGTACAAGGCCTTCTTTCATTTGGACACATGATTATGCTTGTCACGTGTCTTAACTTCTAGTGGCTACAAATTTCTCTTCGTATTCTATGCATTCTTTACGTGAGAAGCCTTGTGCTACGAATCTTGCCTTGTATCCCACGATGTTTCCATCTACTGCATGCTGGATCATGTAGATCTATATTGAAGACATTACGGAATTCCCTTCAGGTCTTGATACTGCATCCTAGACATCATTATTATTGAACTGGTATTCTTCTTCCCTTTCTTCTTGGCTACTTCTTCATAGCTGGAAGGATATGCATCAATGATGTCTCTCAACAGTGTCATATAACTAGAGTGTCTCTGAGGCCTCTCTCTTTCTTTGAAAGTATTGTCATATTATTATTCATATTGGATTCTTTCTTGAATTGTCATCACCTGTTCTTTGAAACAAGTCTCATCCTTCTTTTCTTGTAGGATATTGTATGCGATCTTTCCTATAAGTCAAATGCACCAGTTGTATGGTTAGAAACATTTCATAAGGCATATTCAGAAAGGAAAATTTTGATGCATAAAGATATAATGATGCAACTATTTTAGCCAATACAACATTCATCCATATCTCATGGAAACGTTTCTAGATGCCTTCCATCTCTACCAAGACATCATTGAGATTTTGCACTAATGCAATATGTCAGCAAAGAGGTTTCATTCTATATTAGTAGCAATGGAGAGTTGTATAGCACCATGAGATACTTACCCATCACATGCATATTAGTAGTATACTGTCACTAATGCAAAAATTCTATCATGCATAATACATCAATTGAATATAAACACATGCATAACAAAACAATATCATGAAATGACAATTGAATACTTATCTTTATTTGTTTCATGGGTAGACTCTTTCTTGAGCCTTCTGCTTCATCATCTTCTTCATTCATGACATCATCATTTCTTATCCAAATGCTAAGATGGATAAGAGGTTCTTCAAGAATTGAGTTCTTCATATTCCTCATCACTTGAGGGATCTTCTTTGAATCATGGGCACTTGATCTCCAGTTGCTCCCATCTTCTCTTCTCTTATTATGGGCCGAGATTCATCTTGTGTGCGCTCTTCTCATAGTCTGCTGAAAGTAATCACTTCCTTCTGGCATACATTACTTGAATGAATGAATCCCATGATCCTAGGAGGTCATTCAAGGTACTTATCACAGCTTCTGCATTCTCCTCTTCTTCTTCTATTGCTTCAAGTTGTTCTTTGATTTGAGAGACCCTTGTAAAGTATGACTGTAGGGTCTCTGCATTCTGGATCTTCACATTCTTCAACTGGTTTCTCAAAGTCATATTTCGATTTATGTTCTTCCCTTCAAATAGCTTGGTCAAGGAATCAAACATCTATTTAGGTGTCTTTAGGTAAGACACTTGTGGTATAAGGTGATCCTTGATTGAATCAGCAATGATCTTCTTTTCCTTGACCAAGTTCTTCTTGTGTAAGGCTTTAGCCTCATCTCCCTCTGGAACTGGAACCTCTCTACTTATGTAAGTGTTGAATTCATTTCCTTTAAGAACTAGTGAGATCCTATACTTCCATGCTTGGAATTTTTCAGCCTCACCAATCTTGTCATCAAGCTGGTGTGATTAGTCATTTTGAAATGAGAACCTCGACTGTAAATAACAAAAGACTAGATCTTACCGATTTGAGGTGTCCATCCTGGTTTCGGAGTTGGCTGATCTAGGGTTTGTCAGAGAAACCATAATTTTCAAAAATTGGAATTTCAAACTTCTTATTGGATATAAAGATAGGCCTCTTCAAGGTGAGCTGTCCAATGTAATCCTTTTCTGAAAATAGTGGAGGGAAGCTTCCGGATCAGGAAGCCCTAGTTTACCAATTTCTTATTCAAAAAATCCTGATACTGTTTCTACAGTATCTCCAAAATGACTACTCTTGTGTGTCTAAAATTTAGTACTGAGGTAATATCGTCAGTCATCTTTCCAACACCATAGGTTTTACCAGAATTGGTTTCATCAACTGGGACGAATGAGCGTTTTTCCAGGGTGAATTATTTTAGGATTGTTCATCATAGTAAATTTGTACAGACTTCCACGTGTCTCTGTTTCATCATCATGGTCTAAAATGTTTACCACATAAAGTATAGTCCATTCCCTATCTGGAACATCTTGCAAAATTCCATTTGGACCTTTTTAGCCCGAGAGATAGCAATTATCCATAGGTATCCTATTTAGGGATGAATCCTGAAAGAGGCTGGAACAATGATTTGGAGGAAGCATATCTCCCAGAATATAGTGAATCTGAGGCTGAAATATTTACACAGGGTACATCAGGATTTTATATTCTATCTATGAAAATTTTGGCCCCGGATACCTCTTCAATCCCTATATATAGCGAATGTACCAAAACTACCCGTTTTAGTATTTTAGGGTTTTTCAGGCCCGGGGTCAAACTAGGGTTTGAATTTCCCAGAGTTTCACCCAACCAAAAATATCGAACTAGGTCTCTAAACTTCGATTTTGATGAGGAGATAAATCCTATGCTGGGCTCACTTAAATATTCCTTTTCTGTAAAAAGGCCTAATTTCCCGCAACAAAAAATGAAAATGCCCGGAATCAAATTCTGCTTTGACAGAAAGATGTACCCTTCAATGGAGAGTTATCCTAGCATCCTTTTGCCGATGGATTGTGGAGAGAGACCCAAAAATTAAGACTCCCTAGATTCTGCAGCTACACAGTGTCTTCTTCTCAGGTTAGCTCTGATACCATGTTATATTTTTATCATTTAAGCAATTTGATCTTAGGATCTTATCTGAGAGAATAACATGCACAACAATAATCACAAGAGACAAGAGACAAAGAATTTTCCTCAGGGAAACCATAAAGGAGAAAAACCCATAACTTCCTTAGAGATAGAATGAGCACCAGTGGAAAAAGTAAAACCCTAAAACATAAAGATGATCTTCGACAACTGATTTCTCTCACTTGTGCCAGCACTTCTTCTCACTCATGCGCCCCAGTTGAGTGAGTGTGTGATAAATAGAGAGGCTCACTCTCTATTTATACTAATTCCTGACTTGACAATAACTTACCAGGGCTGAATTCTCTAGGAGAGTCTAATAACCCTAGTTCCCCACAACTGTGGGGACTTTACCCCCCTAATCAATAAGGAGGGTTAACCTCAACTCAATTGTGGGGACTATTTCCTGACTTACAATAGAGGGTTAACCTCATTGACTTTACATGAATTTATTATATTAATGACTCTCCTGATAGGAAAATTGGGGTACAATATAAGATATACAAGTGAATACATTCTGAAGTTACAAATACATCAATAGTTGACAGGGCCACAGTTGTCCAAGTTAGGATTCAGGGGGGCTGTTAGGATTTATAATCCTCCCTTAACCAAAATTCCTATTAGATTATTTTATCCTATCTTAGGAGTTTTAATTAATTATTTGGGTCCACTAGTCCTAATGGGGCCACATGTACCAGTTATTAGAGTGCGGGGAACACCGATAGAGGATAACTTCCACGAACTGCACTTGTATGCATAAGTTTAGGTGCCCCCTAAGCGAATCCCTACATTTTAGGAGCCAATGGGAGTCCTGACACCAAACTCCTTCAGTAAGTTGGATTTGGAACTAGTTAAGCTTAATTGTTTTCCAGTTACTTTCAGTTAGATCACAATCAACTCAGTTAGCGCTAGTTAGACATGACTAGATGAGGATAAGGTGCTTTTTCTCACCTACTACTTCAATTAGGATGAGTTAAGTGATTATTACTTATTGCGTGACTTTATTAGACATATAGAGTTAACCACTTGGACTCCAATAGTGATTGAGCCATCCTTTAGTTAGCTAGTCAGTCAGATACAGTCACATCTAGTTGGTAGATTCGAATTCATCCCTAATGAATTTGAATTATTCCTTATGTAACACTATTGTAACACCAAATTAATTAATGAAGATGATACTGTAATTATATGAGCTATACTCATCTGTTTCCTGTATTGTTTGATTTGTTCAGTGTGTATCTTCATTCCTCTTTTACTGCATCAATAATATTGGACTCATTTCTTGATGATCTAAATGACACAACAATTTTAACATTCTGGTATTCTATCTTCCTTATCTCCTTTTTGAGGTAAAAAAATTCTTGTCTTAATCTCTCGGCCTCTTCCATGTGGTCTTCCGGCATCTTTATTTCTTTCTTGAAGTTAGAACCTTCCCTTTTTAGGGCCTCAACCTCTTCCATGCTACCCATCATTTGTTGTCTTGTAATGTATAGTTCTTCTCAGAGGGTCTTGGCTTCCTCTTCATTTGACTTCTTCTCGTCTTGATACTTTGAAATTTTTTCTTCCAAAGACTTGTTCTCCCTCCTGCTTTTTGTCAAATTTTCAAAGGCACCTATGAGTTCTATTTCTAAGTTCACTTCTCTTTCCACATCTGAATTATCTTCTAAAGTTTGAGTTATTGTCCCTATGAATATATTTTCTTCAACTTCAATTATATATTCACTATCATACTTGAAAATAGCAAGGTTTGTTTCTGCTATCTCTTCATTTGAATATAGATTTTCCAATTTGACCCAGAGTTCCTTGGCTGGAGACTACCCACTGGAAGCCAAGACCCTTTTCCAATATATAATAGTTATTTGCAAGCTACCACTTGTTGGAGACCACAATCCCAAATTTTCTCAACCACTACTGAAGGATGCACCCACACCTTGGTTTCTTCTTGCACCTACAGACAAGGATACACCAATACCCTAATTTGTACCTGCACCTATAGACAAGGATACACCAATAACTTGATTCTCCAACCACTACTGGAAGGAGGCTAAGACCTCTTTCCAGGCATGTAGCCCTCTCTAGCACCACCCTGCCACCCTAATTTGACATTATCCTATACCTTCTTCAAAGCGTGTCTTTGGATTTCTTCACTTGCTCTTCTATCTTATTGCTACAAAGGTATGGATTGCAGAGATACACTTTGAATTCTATGACTCTTGGTCTTGTTCTTTAGATATTCATTATTCACCCAAAGAGACCCATAGAGACACTTCACTTCATCTTTAATATTTTGTTTATATATTCTTCTTAAACATCAATACATCAACATACCTTTTCAGATAGTCATGTCCTTACAATACTCTAACTCTGTTTATGTGTCTTTTGTTAGTCATAACCGCTGTAACTTTGTTAACCATGCCATTCATAATTATGTTTATGAACATTTAATTCTTTTCAAAATTAAGCCTATGTTATATTCATCCAACAATGGCATACATTCTCTTCATACTGGCGGGAATCATTGTAACACCCTATTTTTGACCCTGTTTGCATTTAAATAATATGATGTAAATAATCATGGTGTGGAGCTCAAGGAAAAAGCCCCACCATCGATTTAGTGTTTATGTTTCGGCGATTAAGATTTAGGCCGATGGTGTTTTTATGCTAGCTGAACATTATAAGTTTGGGCATCATGTTAAATTTGCGATTTTAATTAAAATACTACAACCAACTATGTCAATGCAACAAAATGAGACAGGGGCATGATTTTTCGTAAGGATAAGGGGGGGGAGATTGGAAGAGTGGTCAGAAATTCGAAATGGGCAGAGCACCATTTCTAAGAAAAACGTATTTTAAAATTTTTTGGGCATGAAAACACCAAAATAAAACGCCTTCCTTTCCATCATGTCGTCGTGTTTCACCTTCCCATCATGATTTGGACTATGTTGAACGTTTTGGAAAGGGGGGATTCTAGATTCACATAGCAAGAAAAACTGCTCTGAGTCTTGATCCTTCACGAATTTTCTTGTTTTGTGAATCATTTTCCTTTTTACAATTTTCCTATCTGTCAGTCGTTTCCTAAATGCGAATTCCCAGAATGCTATTTTTGTTTTTGAATTGAATGACCATCAAATGATTTTGTTTTTGGTAATTGTAGTAGTCGTTCTAGCTTAGGAAATGATCAAAAATTCATAAGTACTGTGTGTGTGTGTGTATGTATTCCTTGGCTTCTGTTACATTTTGTTAATCCCAGAACAGGAATCGATGAGTGTACATCCTCGTTTGACATCTGAACTGATTTGGGGAATGGAAATGGAGTCTGGGCTTGCTTGATAAACCTAGCATGTGAAGGAACCTCACAGACCAATATAGAGGGATGGTTTTATTCTTTGCATACCATGAATAGCACTAGAAGGGAAGGCATGGCTTGAGGGACTGTGTAGCAAAGAAGGGTATGCTTCCTTGTGTTGGGTGTGAAAATGTTTAGAAGTCAGGCTAGATCTAGTGTAGGTGTCCATAGCTCTGGGATTGAGCTCACTAGCTTAGTAGTCAGTATTTACACCTCCTTGGCAGCCTAATAAACCCAACTGGAAGGATGACTTGGATGGTGGCCTGATAAACCCATCTATTGGCTTGGCTATGTCTCATGTACATTTTTCTTAAGTGTAAACCACTGTCTGTGTAAGCTTGATAAACCCGACTAGAAGGATGGCTTGGCTTGGCTGGTATCCTGATAAACCCATCTGTTGGCTTGGTTGCGACTTGTATAAACTTTGGCTATGTGTAAATCACTGCCTATGTAATCCTCATAAACCCAAATGTGTTGTCTTAGCTAAGTTTTAGTGTATCCTTGGCTATGGGGAAGTCTTCTAGTGTTCCTTATTCCTTGGGGAAATCATGCCCAGGTCGGCGGTGACAGTGTTGCAGAGAGATTGATGAGAACACTGGCCAATGGTTGGGTGGAATGTTGCAATGACACAGCTGGTTGCGGGACAAGATTCTGATAAAGATAAGTATTTCTTGTGTTTTAATCCCTGCAGCTGTACTTGTTTATAAATGAATATGAATATGATGAATGCTTGAATGGAATGTATTTGATG
Organism: Pseudotsuga menziesii; assembly: GCA_001517045.1. NCBI lineage: Eukaryota > Viridiplantae > Streptophyta > Pinopsida > Pinales > Pinaceae > Pseudotsuga > Pseudotsuga menziesii. The sequence continues at coordinate 591,282 of LPNX010876083.1, read as the reverse complement.
CAGATGTATATTTCATGAATGATGTATGTATATTTAATTTTATTTCAATGAATTTTCTAAGTTGTTATGGATCAAGATCGGTGAAATTCGTGATGTCCTGAATGCTCAAAATTAGTTTTAGAATTAGAAATTTTCATGAACAGATCGAATTTTTGCAGATTTTTCCTTTCACAACTTCCTTTTCACAACCTATGGGATGCGGGATGTGAAAATGCGCTTTGCAGAAGTTTGGACTCTGCATTTTCCCTTCCGCAATTTCCTTTCCGCAACTTGTAGGATGTGGGATGTGGAAATTTCATTTGGTGAAATATGCTTTCCGCAATTTCCCTTCCGTAAATTGCGAGATGCGAGATGCGGGATGTGAAAATGTTGTTTGGTGAACTATGCTTTCTGCAATTTCCCTTCCGCAACTTGTAGGAAGCGGTATGTAGAAATGTCATTTGGTGAAATATTCTTTCCATAATTTCGAGAGTGAAATTTGGGATATAGAATGTGGGGTGCGAGAGTGAAATTTGATATGTTTTCGATTCCGCAAGTGAATCTCTCCGTACTGTTGATTTTCTATGGGATGATTCTCCACCGTTTGATGTCTCTGTGATTGGGGAAGATAAAGAGTTATACATAGTATGGATTAGAATGTTAGCAGGGGAAATTATTACTTGCATAGATCTTAAAAAAAAAGAATCAAGAATCATCATACAAATGTAGAATCAGAGATAGGTAACTCAGGTAGAAGATTTGGGTTGTATTCTCTCCTCCGGAGTGGGAGAGGAAGCGATAATCATCTTGAAGGCTTGCATGAAATATTAACTTCTTTCGCAACCTACATTTTACGATTTTCCTATTTATTCAAGCTTCCTTCTGTAGTCATCAGGTTTCCGTAGTTTTATCATTTCGCAGTTCAATTTTTTGCACTGTCCTTTCCGCACCAATCGTTCCACATGCATATTGTGGAAATCAGAAAACCCAACCTTTCCAAAATCCAAACTTTTGCACTTCCTCTTTTTTGCTCCCGCATCGACCTTCCCACAACGTCTTTTCTGCATTGCAGAAGGCGGAAATCAAAAACTCAACCTTTCCAAGATTTTGTCTTTTTTCTTTCCACCTTTCCGCTTTCCAGAATGGCGTTTCCGCGATCTCCTCTCCACACTGTGGAAGGAAGAAACCAGAAAATCAAATTTCCAATTTTTCATACTTTTTGCTTTCCACCTTTCCGCTCCCACAATGGTCCTTCCACTGTTGTCTTTCTACGCTTGCCTTTTCTGCAGGGCAGAATGCAAAAGTTGGAAACTCAACTTTTCCACAATTTTGACCTTTTGATTTCTGTGGTTCTGCACTTGCACTTCCATTCCTGCAACGTTCCTTCCATCGTTGTCTTTCCACACTTTCCCTTTCTATAGGGGAAAATGCACAAGTTGAAAAATCAACTTTTCCATGACTTCGACCTTTTTATTTACGTAGTTCTGCACCCACACTTCTGTTCCCGCAATGAATTTTCCCGCAACTCTTTTTTCAAATATTGGATCTACTTGCGGAACTATTCTCAGCCGCATAATCTTTGATCCTTTGAGGAACTTCACCTTTTCCGCCTATCCTTTGTGAAAATGATCCTTAACCGTTGAATCTCATGCGGTATGCTTTTTGACCATCAATTTTAGATCGAATGCGTATCTCAGCATGACTTTGCAGATTTGCATGATTTTTTTTCTTTAACACTTATCTAATTTTAATCTGAAGATGCAAACTAACATTTTTCTCTTGTTTTGGCAGATTGATATTTCACTCGTGTAAGAACCAAATGAGAATCTAACTTCATGGATGGATAGACAATTAATCAGGGAGTAGGATCATTTCATCTTTATATCTTACTGACACACACACGTCTTTTGGAGGACATTTGAACATAGTATTCCAACCTTTTGTTATGACACTTGGACAAATTTCTTAGTTTGATCTAATTTGCCTAAACACTGTTTTGGTAGGTTCATAACTTATCCCTTGGATACTTCCAAGACAAATTGAAAACATGGTCATATGGAGAAAACACGAGTCTACAAGACCCCTTTTTTCTGCAGTCATTTACTGTAACCCATTATTTAGGGAGGTCATTCTCTTAGACCCTCTTAGACCAGTTTTGGCTATTTATCCATCCTTAGTCAATTTCCTGATTTTCACCAATTGCCATATTTCTCCAGAATTATGTCACATCATCTTATTTGTCATCATAGGAAATGGCTCTTACCAATTTTCCATCAATTATGCTATTCTATGTTATCATATCTTCCATTTCATCATTCATGCCATGTCATTACTACCTTTCACTACAACAAAACCCCGTGATTAGCGTCTCTTTTAGCTTCCTTTTTAGCGTCCACTATCACTTTTAGTGTATTTTTCATCATTTTTTGGACAAAGTGGACGCTTTTCCACAGGATGGCGCTTTTAATGGCATTATTTACATCTATTTTTAAAAGTTGGTGCTATATTGGACGCTAATTAGCATCCCAATTAGCGTCCTAATTCGCGTCCTTATTAGTGTCTCAATTAGCATCCAATTAACGTCCCAATCAGCATCCCAATTAACGTCCTAATTAGCGTGTCAATTAGCATCCCCATTAGAATCCCAATTAGCATTCCAATTAGCATCTCAATTAGCATCCCAATTAGCGTCCCTTTTTAAAAGTTGGAGCTATTTTGGATGCTAATTAGCATCCCAATTAACGTCCCAATTAACATCCAAATTAGCACCCCAATTAGCGTTCCAATTAGCATCTCAATTATCTTCCCTTTTTAAAAGTTGGTGCTATTTTGGATGATAATTAGCATCCCAATTGATGTCCCAATTAGCATCGCAATTAGCATCACAATTAACATCCCACTTAGCGTCCCAATTAGAGTCCACAAAATAATCCCATATAACGCCAAGAATAGCCTTAAAAAACATCATGAATAGCATAGCACCATATATTAATCCATGGTTAGCGACATGAATTGCACCATGAATTTCGACAGGAAAAACATTCAACATAGCACCAAGTATAGAGCCAGGAATTGCGCCTGGAAAACATCCAACATAGCTCCAGGTATAACGCTTGGAATAATGCCATAAATTTCAAAAGTAATCGCACTAGGAATTGCACTAGGTTTAGAGATAGGAATTGTGTTCAGAAAATGTCTCACATAACGTCAGATATATCAATGTCAATGTCAATGACCATGATTCATGTGATAGTACTTTTGGGTCTTGATTTATCATAGTGGCACCTAAATGATCGTAATCATGGCACTTTTGGATCTTGATTAATCCTAGTGAGGGGTAAATTACCTTAATGTCACCTAAATGGATCTAATGGCATTTGTGTGTCCCCAACAATATTTAACAGACCCTAATGGCATATGATTGGCCCTGACAACATGACGATGATGCATTACGATAATTATGATGGTGCGTATGGATATGATTCGATAAGTATAAGACTATATCAGCCATTCTTCTAAGGTAGTATGGCTCCTTTCTTATTATTATCGCAATTATATTAATGATGAATACGACAATGACAATTATGTTTATTTATTGTATGATGATGGTGACCATGTGGGTGTGGATGTCAATGATGATTATGCATCTAGTATCACTTTTGGATCCTAATTGATTATAATGGAATCTAAATGCCTGCAACACAATCTAAACAACCCTATTATCATAGAAATGACTGTAACAACATATAAATGACCTTAACAATTACATGACATGAATCCTAATGTTGATGAGTGATTAAGAACACTAATGGCATATGGATGACCATAATGACAATGATGATGATGATTTTATTGATGATGTACTTAATGCTGACGATGATGATGATAATAACGATGATGATCAAGATGATGTTTATGTACCATATGGAAATGATGATGATGATGACAACGTCAATGTTCACGATGATGATACATGTCATAATACTTATAGATACTGCAAAACTTGAGATATTGGAGTTAGTAACAAGTAATGGATGTTGTGAGGTGTTGACCATAAAAATGTTGTTAGCCATTGGGTTTTACATTGACTGATGTGGCCATTGGGTTTAGTAGTTCCCCCACCCCCTTACACACCCCTTGTAGAAAGGTAGTACAATACCACCTATCATGGTGCTACCAAAATGTCACCTTACAAGGTTGTTTGGAAAACCCCCCATCCATACCCTCATTTTTACCAAGAACATCCAAGGCACAAGAAGTGGATATAAATCTTAACACAAAAGTTAACTTTATTTGTACTCTTAAGGAAATTTTGGTCTTGGTTTAAAATGGTATGAAGCAACAAGCATTTCAATAATGCCCATAGTGTTACTTTGAAGAAGTGGATCAAATGTTTTTACATTTTTGGCCTTATAAGTGGACATCTGTCAAGGAAAAAAGTAGTTAGCTGCTCAAGTTTTATGGCATTGGTGGATTTTTTGTTAAAGATTAAGAATAATTTGTTCAATTTTCGATGATTCTTTTGAGGTTTGTCAAATTTCTATTAAATTTTAGAGCAGTTTCATTTATTATGTGAAATGCCCTTAAACTGACATATTTGGGTATTATTTTGCATTTTATCTACTGCAAATCCAGGCGATGGACTTTGATATAATTTATTGGATATCTTTGTTGTGCGCTATGGAAAATCTCAAGTGATGGGATTTAGGAGTGACTTCGGCTGTAGAGGAAACCCCAACATCTCCACATTTTGAGGATAAAAATCCGTCGGCGAATTGCAAAAAATTCCCATGCAGATAAGGTGGGGTGGGAGTGGGGATACATACGCTTTGCTAGGTTTTCATGGTGGTTAAATATCCCATGCATTGTCCATGAGTATTAGTGGTAAATTGTATGGCTCAATACCTTCAATTTCAACTTCTACCTATGGAATGATCCCTAAGGATCATGCTTAGTTTTATCAATCTTGACGTTTCCACCAAATCACACTTGTAGGAAACAATCTCTTATGAATTAAATGCGTGATGATTTGGAGCCTCACAAATTTCCTATAAACCCCAATGATAATTTTTATGGCCTAATAGGTACCCTATATTTCATCCTTAAACCATGGCCTAAGAGGGGACACAAAATATGAGATATAAGGGACAAACCAAAACCTAAGAAAACCACACAAATATTTTCATATATATATAATAAAATAAAAAATAACTAAAAAATGGAAACATAAAGCAAACATTCAAAACACTTACCTCACTTACCTCTTGTGCACTTCCAATCAGGCACACCGCCTTGCATCAGGGATAGGCATATACCCATTGCATAGGCACATGCGTTCAAAAACATGTTCGAAGATAGGGGATATAAACTAAAAATGGAGCCTTGGAGATGGGATTCCTCATGTATGTTGTTTTTTCTCTTAGCTTAGTTGGATTTTGAACTCATGTAATCAACCTATTGCTAATGCCAAATCTAAGGTTAGGCGAGAACCACTTTCCACATGTCATTATTAATTGTAGTTCATAACATCTTTCCAAACTTGTTGTTTGGATGACTCCTCATAAGTGGAGAATTCTGAGTCAATGACATGGCTTATCTGAGATATCAAACCAGAGAAACCTTGAAGCCTCACAATAGGATTCTTAAAGAGATCAACTCACAATAGGATTCTTAAAGAGATCAACTGAATAATCATTGTCCTCCTCCCTTTGCTCATCTTAAATGGATGACTCATAGACTTGGCTCACTTCTATATCACTAGGAGGCTCTCTAAATGAATTTCTCAACGGAGATCACATATTTAATTTGTAATCCCATTATTGCTGGGGTTTGAGGAGGACAGTTGGCTCCCTCTTGATCTCTAAACTTACCATTTGCTCCAATCTAGTAAGGAACGAGCCATCAATAAAAAATGTCAGGCATATTCTCATTTGTTGACTCTATGCTGACACCTAGAAGGATGAATATATAGGATAACTGAGTTCACATAGGTAGTAGGCACAAATTTTTGGGCTTGCTTCAAGCCTAGTATTAGACTAATAGTTGTTCTCCATTGTTACAACTATAGTTGCTAACAGATTGTCACACCTTAGATTGTAGCCCTAAGTGACTTCAGATTTAGAGTCACATCCCGATGGCTAGTGCCTCGTAGCGGTCATTCATCACTCGTCATCTTACATAGCTAAGCACAAAGTGAATGACGTGAGTGAGTGATTATAATTTATGATATTTCCAATATTTTGAATTACAAGTCAAACTTTATAGCATAGGAATTTCAAAATCTTGAGAAATTTTACATAGATGGGTATTTTCAATGTTGCTCTCACTACTACATATGGCTCAATTTTCCCACGAAAGTTCACCACAAAAAAGTTAAAAATGTTGTTTTCGTGGAAAAATAGTTTAAATTTTTGGAAAAAATTGAAAAAGCGAATGGCACGATGCCCATCAGGATTTTGAAGAACCCACATCGTCTACAGACAAAGAAGGAAATGATTCAAGGTTCAACAAAGGTTCAAAGTGTGACATGGGAACCAAACCACCCAAATTAAGGCAAAGGGAACCTTCATGCAACTTGATACCTATCGGCAAGGATTGACGAGGCATACCGAGGTTAGCCCTAAATCTCTTGACCTTTCGAACCATCCATATCAGTAAAAAATGAAAACCAGTCAATTAAGACAAAATAGAGATAACTTGGTACAAGTATAGGTAAACACATAATAAAAAACACAATAAACCAATAAAAGAAGAAAAAACAACCAAATTGCAATTACCAAAACATTTCCCTTTTAATACATGGCTGGTACTAAACTATTTCCTGTGACATAATAGACTCCTTGTGCATTGCATAACAAAGACAAAGAAAACCACAACCCCAAGGGACCACCTCAGAACCCTTAGGTCAACTGGTAGTAGCGTTCAAAATTGAACCCTTCCTATCCCTTTCAAAGGGTTCTAGCCCTTCCCAGAAGTGTAAAGTTAAAATTTCCCTTCAAAAAAAAATTAAAATCTAAATTTTACCCATCCAATTAAGAAGGGGATAATTTATATCAACATTTCAAAAGAAGGAAAACATTTCAAATTACCCATCCATATAAAATTATCAATATGTTGAAATTCCTTTGCTATAAAGTTCAACTCATCATTCAAAATATTGAAAATATGATAAATTATAATCACTCACTCACTCATGTGATGCACTCAGTGCTTAGTTGTGCAAGATGACTAGTAATCATTGATGATTACTAGGCACTAGCCATCAATATGTGACTCTAACTCCCGAGACACTTGGGCCTGTAATCTAAAGTGTCACATGTTAGATTTCATAAGATTATAGCAGTATATCTTAATTGCATTTATCAATAGGATCACTAGAACATAGATAAAGCACAGAACAATAAACAACACTCGATGTCATTGAAATACAAATAAAGGCATGTAGTTAGGATCAGAAACTATGCAGAGATCGATTTATGCATTGCTATAGAGAAGTGTCATTGGGAACATGATATGGAGAAACAATTGTTATCAATAAAATTAAAAAAACAATTGTTGGCTCAAGAATAGTCTTCAATTTGATGGGTGGCATGATCGTGATGTAATCTCCCTCTGTCCTTCCAAACATTTGTGGTTTCTCACAACATTTATCCTCAAAGCCACCAAAATACATTTAAAAAATACTTTTCTTTACATCCTCTTCCCTTTAAATCATCATCTCATAGTCATAACTAAGGATTACTATGCATGCACATCCTCACCTAATAATACAAATTGGGTCAAGGCACATAGACAACCATAAAATATTAAATGTGTCAAGACGCAAAAAGTAATAGACAACTATAAGTAAGTCTTATATTAAATTTACCATATAAGTCTTTAATTAACACTATCAACTGATATTTGACACGTTGGATTGTTTTCATCTTCCTATCACTCCTAACCAATGTGATTGCAAGATATTCTTTGAAGGTGAAGTCCATAATTTGAGGTTTTCTTCCTCGTTATCATGGCTTTTGGTAAGACAATAAAGAGGGTAGTGGCATGCATCAACATGGAAAACGGTTTAGAAATAGAGGTACACATTAATTGTTTTCATTAAATAACTTAAATTCCTACCCATGACTGTGGATTCACTGAATCGTGGAGTGGAACAAAACACAACAAATTTTAGAGCCCCGAGCCCTTAATTACTCTCACTTAGAACTTTATCAAATCTAACAATTAATAAACTTCTTTTGGTATTTTGGTTCAATTTAAAAGGTGGATTGTTGAGAATCATACATGCAGTGAGTTGCAAGGATTTAATTGATTTAGGCTTGATTCCAATTCCCCTCCATCCCATACATGTATGATTTCACGACAAGTGTTGAAAAAAAAAATGATTTTCCGACCCCGGTTATGCTAGCTTTGCTAACTTGCTTGGTATGTAGGTAATTTGTTTTAATGTTTCCTAAATTGTGTATTATTTTTTCTTAGGTACCCAATCCTTATATTTCTTACATCTCTCAAGCTTTAATTGGATGTGAATTCCCAATATGGTTATGTCATAGTCTAAGTAGTTTTTTTATATAATGAAGTGTGCTCCAACTGGAAAAAATTACAATAGAATAGTTGTTATGTTACTCAACTGTAAAATTAATGATACAAAATAAATTTTATTAAAAATATATTATTTTTTCATACTACAATAGAATAGTTGTTATGTTACTCAACTGTAAAATTAATGATACAAAATAAATTTTATTGAAAATATATTATTTCTTCATATAAATATTAAGAAGTACTTAATTATTAAAAATTATAAAAATTTGAAAAAACAATATTTAGTTTTTAAATTTTTTTTAAGTGAAAGAGTTTAGTTAATTTATACTTGTCAATTAAATTGTCAACTAAAGTACACTTATTTATAATGCTCTTTATTTTAAAAGGACTCCAAAAATAAATGTCCTTCCCATTGAAATTAAAACCAACCCTTCAATTTGATCACTCTTTGGTAGTCCAAACCCAACCACATCACAATGGTAGACAAGTTAAACATAATGACTAGGCATTAGATTGCCACAGTTCCAAAAAAAAAAACAAATAGAACCCTAGTTAACTACGACAAATGACCAGGGTGGTCATTAACATACTATACTGTAATTGGTCGCCCTGGAGGAGCAGGCGCGCGAGGGTCGCCATAGCCATTCCATCAGATGCTCAAAAGGTGCTCCCGTTTTCCACACATTGATTTCAAATTCATTTTGCAGTGGGTGGTCTTTGATTTCGAATTCAGTTCTCTCTAAATCCAGGTTTCAGGTTTTCGATACTTTTGTCTCCTCTTCTTTTTCTCTGCTATTTTTTCAACTAGTTCTTATTTGTTTTTAATGTGAAAGTCTATAATGTTCGACAAGTATGATGAATGAATTAGATGCATGAGATGAAATCGATTTTTTGTCCCTGAATGTTAAAAATATGAGGCATTTACGATTTCTCTGAATTGTTGCTACTCTTAAAGGGTAGGAAAGAGGAGGTTGAGGGTGATAGGAAGAAGGCCGAGAGGTAGGAAGGCAGGACGAAGGTTACAGTAGGGGCTGCTAGGGTAGGAAAGAGGATGCCGAGGGTTGGAGTGGGCTATTAGGGTAGGTACTAGGGTAGAAGAGGAGTGCATCCTAGGGTCTTAGGGCACTATGGAAGAGGGAGAAGGCTATGGGATGGAGGAAGATGGGCCTAAAAGGCCAAAATTTTTGGATTTTGAAGTTTTAAATGTTATTAAGGTTTTCTGATAAAAATTATAGACCTAAAACTAGCCTGCTTCTACAATGCATACTTCTAAAACTAGCCTACTTGGGCACAAAGTCACAGGAACATCATAGGAGAGACCTCCAATACTAGTTCACTAACCAAAAAATTTTTACAGAACAAAATGGGAATGGGTTGATCAATATCATTTCATACATAACATGGAGAAGGCTCTTGATGCAGTCTGCATGTTGACCAATATTACAACAACCATGTGCAGCCCATTGGTTGCGGCAATTCCTACCAGATTAGGTAAGCATCCTTTTTACTGTGGCATATTGGCAAGGACTATGTTCTGCTCAAGTGTGATTGCACAACTTGATGGTAGCTTTTCATACTGAAAAAAAAACACGAAAAACTATCGCAACAGTAGCTAACACACAACATACGTAAATAGAAGCATGTCAAATTTCCTCACTCACAATTTCCACGGTTCTCATGCCAACTGTGTGAAAATAGAGGCCAGAACCATTTCACATTATCAACAAAGCATAAAAGGATAAGGGACCAGTGAATGGAATCCCACATGTACAGAAAAACACACCTAAGTTCACATATTGGCATTCAATACTAAACATATTTTTTGTAACTCTGTAGTGCTATGCATCCATGACACATTTATATTGTTTAGAAGGTAGATGCAATTCAAATTCAACGAAAAGAATATTTTGAAACAGAAAGCCCAAGAGGAATATTGGAGATCAACAAAAGAATATTTTCAATAATCTACTCGGACTTTTCCCATGAATACACGGTTTTCCTTGTAAAGATCCTCAAATACGTCATGCAATCAGAGCCTATACACTAAATGGGAAAGTGCCCTATAATGATTTTGGGAGGCGGCGCTATAGACATGCTTTTAGGGAGGAGTTCTTAAGCTTCAACAAATGGTAACAATGAACTTTATCAACAACAGAAAAAATAGCACCTTAACCTACCCAGGTCCACACAATTATCCACACATCTGATCCACTGAAGCCATATAGGCACTTGTCACACTAACACAAAAAATATCGTTACACACTTTGGCAGGAACTAATGCAGGAATCCTTGTAGGTGATATAAAGATGAGGTAAAGTTAACCTGCAACTATGCTTATTGATAATTTTTCACTTTGAAGTTGTGGACAGCCTGACTGCATTAGAGAATTCTATTACTTTAGAATATTCAATGCCTACTAATTAAAGGTCTTTGAGTTGTCATAAGGCATTGGTTTCAAAGAATTATATATCCTTCTTAACATAAGACTAGATTGAAAATACATAAGCCACACAGTTCCAACCAATATGAAAACATAGCCTTTAGGGAAGAACAAGGCAAATGTCCTGGGGAAATAGACAGTGTAGTGTCCCCAACCTTTCCACCGGTGAAGAGGATGCTACCACCATACGATATAACCCAGGAAACTAGCCCCATGAAGTTTTACATAAAAAGGAAAAGCTTTGAAAATAAAACATGGATACGTCTTTACCATTCAGTGAAAACAAAACCATACATTCAAGCATTCGACATGTTCATTGTAAGTCATTAAATAGTAAGTACCATTATAGAGATAAAATATACAAGATAAACAAGGGTACTTATCTTATACGAAGCTTGTCCTGCAACCAGCTATGTCACTGCAATGTTCCACCCAGCCATAGGCCAGTGTGCTCATCAATCTCTCAGCAAGATTGCCACCCCCAAGCTGGGCACGATTCCACAAGTATTAAGGGGAATCTAGCTGACTCACATGTAACCAAAGGTACACAACTCAGCCAAGACAACACAGTGGGTTTAACCAGCTATTCAGGGAACTAGGAAAAATGGATGCTAAGATAGTTGGATCACTAAGGAGCTATGGACACCTGCACCATTAATTTTATCAATCCCTCTCAGGCTCCATTTCCACTTCCAAACATCCTAAGACCAATAACCACAAAATACACAGCAGTTTGCAAGCTCTGGGGTTTGAGGAAACATTGCCGCAACCAAATTGGGTATGGTAATTGGATAGCGTAGTTCTGACTAAGCAACTCGACTTCCAGAGTCGTTTATGGCCATAATGTGGCCAAAACGACTCAACAACAACTCAAAGCAAACCCAAATACATGCAGAATACAACTACAACCTCTCAACCTATGTAGAGGGAAGAACACAACCCTTATCATGAAGGGTGTAACACACAGGCCAAAACGATCCGAAGAACAAAGCCATGCGTGAAGGGAAAAATAATCGTGAATGCCTGCCTGCGCGTGAGGAAAATAGAACAACTTCTGCATGAGGATGGAATGTAGGTCTTCCCCCATGAGGGAAAACAAAGGACATCTCCTCTGGGCTTGCATGTGGTCAGGAGCTGATAGCCCTGCCAAACTGACATTGTCCATGCAGATGTCTTCCCAAGGCAATAAATGCCCCTAACAAACTCCTGCTGAATTAAATTGGTTGGTAGATGAGACAAGGGGGAAAAGGGTGATTAAGACAAAAAGGATGGTTGACATATAGATGGTTCACCTCTTGACACTTGTCTATTCCCCAATGGCTCCCACGGGGTAGACAATCCCCTCCCCATTAACCTTAGGAAATCATGCCCTTTTCATTACCGTTGCACCGACATAGATGGTTGTAGGTTTTTGATTAATTTTGCATACACACATGATGTCCAACATTTTAACATGCATGGCTAGCACAAAATACCATCGGCATCACTTCCAATCGCTGAAACACAAAACACTAATTCATGGTGGGGCCTTTGCCTTTAACTCCATACCATGATTAATTACAATATTACATCATATACCTTTTAATGCAAATGGGGTAAAAAATGGGGTATTACAATCTCCTCCCCCTTGGAATAACACCGTCCTCGGTGTTCTAATACTTAGGAATACATATATAATTTACACATCCAAAATTTCAAAATTTTGCAGTTCTGTCCTACGTTCAATTATTTACTTTGAACTTTCAGGACCAAGCCCTTTGGCTTCCACAAGATTCTCCTGCTAGTTCTCAGCTTTCGGCTCATCCCCAAGTCGAGGAACTTTGTGGCTGCTACCCTCTTGATGTTCCCTTGTTGGGAAGTTCCAATGGCAATGACGTCCTCTGCATTTCCAACATTTCACTGGCTACTTCATCTTTACTTGCTCAATTTCCTTTGATTTTTCATGCCTGGAACGTTTCTTAATGGACTGATTAGATGAATGCCTCATCATTGATCCACTTTTCTTTCCCTTACGCATTTCTCCCATGATTCTTTTTACCTCCCTTTGCAGACAAATATAGTCCTGCAAAACCTTGTTGTTCATGTCATTCTGCTTTTTCTGTATCTTGAGCATCTCCCCAAGATTTTCTTGGGCCTTGGAAATTGTTTGAAGGAGACTTTCAGCCAAGTGCAATAGCCTTCGGTTTGCTACCATGGTCAATGTGCACAACTGGTTTTCACTTTTCTCACCTGTGAAATGCATCGTTGTAACTCTTGTTAGGCCAATCATAATATAAGCATTAAAATTAGTCAATTAATTGCCCAATTGACATGGGTATTCCAAGTCTTATCGAGGAGACTTTCATACTTTTCATGCCTTCCCAATAGGAACATGAGATCATTCATGTCCATTCTTGGGTAGGGAATTAACTATTTGAGCATTCACAATTTATTCCAAGCAATTAAACACATTATACTTTCATCCATACATGCTTTCAACAATTTTTCTGTGTTTATAAATGCATGAGTGAATAAAAGAAGAGGAAAGAGAGAGTAGTAAGAGTTTTTTTTGTTTTTGGTCTTGTTCCATTCTGGAACCCACACCACCACTATGGTTCTAATGCTCCTAGCCTCTTTCACTTCACTGTGAATGCTTAACCAACCCTTCTTGGCCATGACACTTTGCGTCTATGGTATATTCCAGACCTCTCAACCATGGAGTCTCTCCACATGGTTTGCCTGCAACCCTTGGCTGCTAGGACCTACACAGTCCCACTAGCACCCTCTTTATTATTGCCCATGTTGAGCTATTTAGGACAGTCACATGTCCATATGCATCCCTAGGATGCCTTCATAGTCCTCACTCTCGGCGATACCTATATTCAAACATTGAATGGATTCACATGTTTAGTTTATTCTCATTGGTTTTTATCTCTAACGAGAGCTTAGAAGATCATAACCAAATCATATACACATGTATATTTGTAATCAAGAAGCTACAGATAATCCAATACTTATCTATATTGTGCATCTCTTCTCTGGTCCACAGGGTCTTGCTTTGCTTTGCAAGCCTTAGAATTTCCTATGGACTTGGATGTTAGGTCAACATGTAGGCTTCTCCACAACATCAAATAGTTAATGTCTAGACAGTACACCTTCACGCCAACTGGGAAGGAAACTTAACCATGAGCATTTCTAGGTCAAGGCTCTACTATGGATTCCTAGGCATATAACAACCCTATTTCAGCATTGCCTTCACAACACCCCATCAAAAATCCCCACAACCTCCACAACATCCTCATCAAAATTCCCCAGAACCTCCACAACATCCTGTTATACACATTGACCCTTACATCGTAACCCCTCGTAACAACCTTTTTCTTTTGCTCTTTAGTGTTCAACACCAAATTGCATCTATTTATCCTGACCATATAAGCAATATAAGAAAACTCATCAGTGTTATTTCTCTAAAACTATAACCATGTTTCATAACATTCACTATCAAGTATTGAAACACCAGGAGTGCGTCCACTCCCTAGGGTGTAGTCAATATTGAATACTCTATCATGACTTGTGATCGGGAAAGTGTGCACCCTTCTTCGATGTGAGCCATGTAGGCCCTACTCATACTCAAGCAATCTGTCATAATGGAATAAAATCAAGACATGCTCTGCATATTGACTTTAATGATTAGAAATGCATATTCTTAGATAGGGTCATAGAACGTGTATCCATTTGCAAATGCAGTATTTCTTCATTAATGAGGAATGGGGGCTCCCTTCTCCGAGTTGAAAGTCCCTCGGTTTTCCATCCCAAATCCTTTTTACATACAATTGTCCCACACATGTCTTACTAACATAATCTATATCATCTCACTCATGTTGCTTACCAATAATGTAGTGCAGATGGGACATTCCCAAAATGTCCAATGGAGTTTCACCCGAAACCCATTTCTGAGATAGGGGAACCTTCCCATGAAGTTTGGCTCTTGCAGGACATCAAACATGGTCTTCCTGCAATGTGTATACCTGGCACATTCATCAAGTAGCCAAATAGTCAATCATCATCTACTAATACAATCCAAATTTGATTGTTCCATAACCAAGCAATGGCATTAGTAATTAAATTCAATATGAATTTACAACTTTGTCTATTACAAAAAATGATTTGCTTAGCAATGAGGTGATTCTCTTGTAAGCAGCACCACTATTCCCATTATAATTTTATGCTTACTAGCATAACATGAGAATCCACTTACGACATGTTCTCCTAACACAATTCCATGTAAGCCAATGATGAGTAGTAATTATCAGCAATTCTCAAATCTGAATTTTACAAGTCCAACTTGACAATCCATTCTATAGACAAACTATTTTCACAACCATGAGACTCTTCTCATGAGGTTTGTCTCTTTCACATGGTATATTTCGGCCTTCATCATGGTATTACCCACATTGCCATGCCCCAAACAATCTTCCTAAAATTTGAACTTCAATCAGCCAAACACTTTGTAAGTCTTGATGCATATAACTTTTCATTGCCGCAACAATCACTGAAGCATTTTCAGATCTATAGAATTTAAATACTTCTTGCTGTTAGCATATTAATATCACCAAAACCCATTAAGTTAATGCGAACCATTTATCATACTAATATGGAAAGGTGCAGTGACATCATTTATGCAATTTAAATGAACTTTTAGGTACTCTTTATTTCACAGTCGTATCACTTATACCACTTTTCCCTTCCACAGAGCATTCTGGCACAATCAATGGAGTATGGCTACCCTCTTCATGCATTTACTATCCTGCATTCATAATAGTTCATGAAATGATCCTGGAATTATCATCAATTCATCATTTCTGTCATTAGTTAGTCGTAATAACACATGCACCATCCTATGTATTCATGCAATGCATCACAACATGTGCACCCATACTTATACATGCACCTTTACAATCATCTACTTAATCTTTTCATATGCATCTCCTCAAGGAATAATTACAAGATTTATAAAATCTCTTCATGAATATTCGCTTAATGCTACCTTGTATGGATTCATAATACTATTCATTCCACCATATTATGGCCTAACCATGACTACCTCATATAGGATGCATTACTATAATCAAGACCACTAGTCCTCACTTGTTTTGGTTATTAAGTTCGTATCAACATTCACAGGGCATATATATTTCTATATGAATGTAGTATATATATATATTTTTAAACAACCACATGGTATGAGGCCTCTTTCCTTTACCACTCCATGCCTCGCCACACTATGGCAGTATGCCATTCATATGAATGCATTTCATTCCTAAATGCATACCATTCCATGATTGCTAAATATGGTTCAATGGATTTCTTAACCAATCCCCTCCCAACACTTATGCAATTATCATAATTAAACCATTACCTTCCTGGATCCTACTTACACCCTGGATATTACCAGTTTAGTTGATCTCTTGCAGAGGATTGCAGAATTCTCTCACCATCTTCTTGGTCATGGATTTGTTACCCAATTCCCCCCCCTTTTTTTATATAAGGTTGATGGTCCCATAACAACATCATCAACATCTTTAGCCATTCTCATGTTGTCATTTGTTTTTCTACCAATACCAACACCAATACAATATTTACCATTAGTGGTTCTTTGTAAATGTATAATTCCCACTACTCTTACCAATATGTAATATCCTATGCAAGCAAAACATATCCCCATGCATTTTCATCATCCCCATGCCATAATTTTTTTATGTATACAAAGCTTATAAAATATAAATATAGTTAGCAACACAGGGGTTACGGAATTTTCCCTTTCAAATCCCTCATCTTTGCATGGAATTCCTCGTCCAGATAATAGCTGATTCGACTTCATGGTCTTTGCTACTTCTAGGAATGCAATTCTTGGATTTGTCCATTTTGACAACAACATTTTTTTTTTCAAAACAACCACTAGTACTTTTCTGTTCCTCATTCGAACTCTGGTGATTCTCCACTGTTCTCTGCTAGATAAGCTTTCCAATGCCTATCCACATGCTCCGTTTTGACTTCAGGTGGGAAAATTACAGTACTTCTAAAATGATGATTTTCACCAAATTTCTACACTTTTACACACAACTGTATTTTGGTCTGGAATGCCAACTTCAGGCACCTGTAGGAGCAAATCTTGGAAGATTCGGGAAAATTTTTCTATCGGGCGAAGTTAGTCCATACAACGAGGAACACTTAGTAACTTGCAGATCTTGTTTCCGATGCACTATTCATCTTTTATGAACTCTGGGTTTGAATAATTTGCCCCAAAACATATAATTTTCTTCCTTTGCAGCCCTAAAAATCCACTGAAAACTACTGAAAAACTCAAAATTTTCTTTTGGCATATCAGGTCCCTTCCCAACTAACCATCCAATGTATTGGATCACTAGTTGACTACGCTTCCGATCCCTCGATGGTATGATCTTTATCTGTCATCCGACACTCATCGGCTGTCCAATCCACTAAATTTTTCCGACGTTTCAGGCCGATCTTCATCTAGCTTCCAACACATCGGCGGATCGATTCTCTAAATTTCTCCGACGTTTTGGGTTGATCTTCCTCTAGCTTCCAACACATCGGCTGACCGATCATCTAAAGTTTTTCGATGTTTTCTGTACTTAGAAAAATTTTCAGGAAAAATTCTTCTTTCATCCGCCGCATCAGCTACTCAATCGCCTAAATTTTTCTGATGTTTCCTACACTTCGGAAAAATTTCTTCCTTCGCCCACCGCCACATCGGCTGCTCGATCACCTAAATGTTTCTGACATTTCCTGCACTTCAGAAAAATTTCTTCTTTCTTCCGCTGCCGCATCAACTGCTTGATCAGCTAAATTTTTTCAACGCTTCAGCTTCCTTCTGGAGATCATTCGCCGACACTTCAGCTCTACTTTAGAGAAAAAATTTTGATGATTCTTTGGAGGACTTCTCCCGAGAGATAGCGAAAACTTTTCTGATATTTCCTGGACTTAGAAAAATTTTTGAATTTTTTTTCTTCTCCTTTCTGCCCCTGTGTCGGCTTCCTACCAGTGAGCCTCGTTGACAGCTTGGCTCTTTCTAGCTGAGATCTTCAGGTCCTCCCAGCTGAAAGTTTCAGCTCTCTCTTCACCTTTTCCACTTTCGTGGCATTGAAAGTCCTTCCGGCTAAATGAGCCGACGTTTTGGCAGACTTCAGCTGATCTGAGCCGATGTTTCGGTGGTCATTAGTTGATGCCTTCTGATGATTTCAACACTTCAAAAAAAAATTTGAAATTTTTTATTTTTCTCTTCTTCTTCTACGGCGGCATCGAGGGTCCTTCCGTCTGAATGAGCCGATGTTTGGGCGGTCTTCAGCTAATCTGAGCTGACGTTTCAGTAGTCTTCAACTGAAGGCTTCCGATGATTTCAACACTTCAAAAATTTTTGAAAAATTTTCCTCTGCGGTTCCTCGTCGACTCTGTCTTAGCTTACCCCAGCCGAGACCATCGGCTCCTCTCCGCCGAAACCACCGACAAAATGCAGACTTGGAAAATTTTCAAATTTTTCATTCCACCGGTTCCTGTCGAGCGGACTTCAATCTAGGCTATCCAGTTTATCGGATGAGCTTCCGACTAAGTCCTCTGACGTATCGGACGAGCTTCAGCCTAATCCTTCCGATGTTTTTCATACTTAGAAAAATTTTCGATGAAATTTCCTGTCATTCACATTTCTTCCTACTGGGAAGAGGGCAACTTGCTTCTGTCACTGATTCTTCACGGCCCATACAGGCCCATTCTGCAACATGAGCTTTGATACCACACTGTAGTGTCCCTGACCCTCCAATCGACGAAGAGGACGCTACCACCATATGATCTAACCCAGGAAACTAGCCCCATGAAGTTTTACATAAAAAGGAAAAGCTTTGAAAATAAAACATGGATACATCTTTACCATTCAGCGGAAACAAAACCATACATTCAAGCATTTGGAATGTTCATTGTAACTCATTAAACAATAAATACCATTGCAGAGATGAAATATACAATATAAACAAGGGTACTTATCTTATATGAAGCTTGTCCCACAACGAGATACGTCGCTATAACGTTCCACCCAACCATAGTCCAGTGTGCTCATCAATCTCTCAGCAACACTACCACCCCCAAGGTGGGAATGATTACACAAGGATTAAGGGGAAGCTAGCCGACTCACACGTAACCAAAGTTACACAACTCAGCTAAGCCAACACAGTGGGTTTAACAGGCTATTCAGGGAACTGGGAAATATGGATGCTAAGCTAGTTGGCTCACTAAGGAGCTATGGACACCTGCACCACTAGGTTTATCAAACCCTCTCTGGCTCCATTTCCACTTCCAAACATCCCAAGACTAACAACCGCAAAATACACAGCAGTTCGCAAGCTCCAAGGTTTGAGGAAACACTGCCACAACCAAATTGGGTATGGCAATTGGATAGCACAACTCCGACTAAGAAACTCGACTTCCTGAGTCGTTTATGGCCATAATGTGGCCAAAACAACTCAACAAAAACTCACAGCTAACCCAAATACATGTAGAATACAACCATGACCTCTCAACCTGTGTAGAGGGAAGAACACAAACCCTATCGTAAAGGGTGTAACACACAGACCAAAACGATCCCAAGAACAGAGCCAGGCATGAAGGGAAAAATAATCGTGAATGCCTGCCTGCACATGAGGAAAAGAGAACAGTTTCCACATGAGGATGGAATGCAGGTCTTCCCCCATGAGGGAAAATGAAGGACATCTCCTCTAGGATTATGTGTGGTCAGGAGCTGACAGCCCTGCCAAACTGACATTTTCCATGCAGACGTCTTCCCAAGGAAATAACTACCCCCAACCAACTTCTGCTGAATTAAGTCGGTTGGTAGATGAGAAAAGGGGAAAAGGGTGAGTAAGACAAAAGTGATGGTTGACATCTAGATGGTTCACCTCTTGACACTTGGCCATTTCCCAATGGCTCCCACAGGGTAGACAATCCCCCCCATTAACATTAGGAAATCATGCCCTTTTCATTACAGTTGTACTGACATAGATGGTTGTAGGTTTTTGATTAATTTTGCATACACACATGATGTCCAACATTTTAACGTGCATGGCTAGCACAAAATACCATCGGCATCACTTCCAATCGTCAAAACACAAAATGCTAATTCATGGTGGGGCATTTGCCTTTAACTCCACACCATGATTATTTACAATATTACATCATATACCTTTTGATGCAAACGGGGTCAAAACCGGGGTACTACAGATAGTCCCTTGGTCTACTTAGATTTCACTTATAAATTAAAGTTGTGATATTCACAATTTAAAACTCTTACATTATTCATAGACACTTGTAATATTTTGTTGGAATATGTAACGTTGTGGCATCGTTTACTTACATTTGTAAATCATTAGGAAGCATAAATTTCTCAATATCCATGTTCCATCATACAGGTTAATAGTTAACGATAAACACTGCAGGATGGTTTTCCCCTGTTTTACTTTGCACATAAGTTTGGGCTGTGGGACAAAGTTGACAAACCATAAACATTGAACATCCAAATAAAAGAGATAGGCAAATGTCATGTATCCGTTCACATGTCTTCAATATAAATGTTTTATCTACTCAATCATTATTCATTTTAGCTTATATGCCTTAGCTAGAGTTATATTGCTTATTCAGTAATTTTGATACCAAATATGACAACATACAAGTCTCTCTACTTGTGGAACATAGATCCAACATCCTGTCCTCTTTCAATGGAATCTATCCATGGACATAAGCTAATTGTCTATCCATACAAAAACTAAAGCCAAAGCAACGACAATAGTAAAAGCCAAAGACAATTCTCAAGATTAACAACTAGCATATATGTCTCTAAGGCCATCGATGAGGTGAGGATAATGAAGAAAACACATATGGACAAGAGCTGAAATGTTCTTGATATGCCAAACAACTGCTCAATAGCTTCTATTGAGTCTACCAAATTAATCAGATGATGGCACTCTGCAAGATTACCAGTTCTCGGTCACCTCATGAGATGAAATTGCATCTGTATCCATTTTTTGGCAAACAGATTTAGAAAGAAAGAGCTTACATTAAGGAAACTTTGAGACCTCTGCCCCTTCACCCTTTTGTTTTGACTGCAGATTTAGGGTATCACTATCTTCCCAATGATTTTTTAAAATAGTAGACTGAGGAAGTATCGAATTTTAGGGAAAACTACAATAATTTCATTATTGGATTCAACGTTTGGGATTAAGCTGGTGTGAGCCATCATCAGAACACTCAGTTTAGTTAGGGCAGAATCTAATCATTTAATTAAATCATTATTAATTCTAACATGAAAATAACTATGAGATTGCACCTAAGACCTGGATTGTGGGCAAAGATTTGTATGATCTGCTTTCTACCATATGCATTAAGTCTCTACATTGTGTGTGCAGTAATTGGTGAATTGAAATTGAAATTCTAATCATCTGTTGCAAACTAAATAACTGTTGGATTGTACCTAAGATATGGAATGTGTGCAAACATCAGTATAATCTGCCTTCTGCTGTAGGAAAAGGGTCTCTAGTATCTACATTGTGTCTACACAAATTGTTATATTGAAACTAAAACTGTAATCATCTATCGCAAACCAAATAACTAGTGTAACTCCATACCAATGTGACCATTAGACTGGAATATTAAACCATTACAGCGAACTAGAGGCCTATGTGTCTCAAATCAGGGCTTATATTTGTAGGTGAACTAGAGCCTTATTAACTAAGTAGCCATAGTTTGTGGGTGCAGGAGTGGAGATAGGTGCGGTTGCACATACAAGGACACCAATTTTGAACTCAAGGTGTGTGTGAAGGACAACATGTACGGACAAAATATTAAAAAAAAAATAACAGACCTAAAGGCTAAAATTTATGTAAGACAGTGAAAACATAAAAACATAAAACCCTGTGATTTAAACTATACAAACCAACTCCAAACCAGTAAATAAAAATGCTCTGCAATTTATATGGCTCTGCCAAAACTTGAGGGAAGGGTACACATATGTGCTGAAAGTTAGTAGGTGTAGACTGTATATTTTAGCACTAGACATACAGGTTGTCAGGAAACAACAAACAAAAATCCAACCTTTGTAAAGAAATTGACATAAAATACATAGATTAAGTCTCTGTATCAACTAGTTGGGCATGAAATATTGTAGGTCAGACTCTTATGATAGATTACTAGATAGATCCATGTAGCAGATCAGCAGGCATGGAATATGCAAATCAGACATTTAATCAAATCGTCAGGCATGGAGGATGCAACTCAAACATCAAATGAGAATACTGGGAATGGGATAAGACCATACATTTCCAAATTTCTGATCATTTCAAGAGGATGACCCTCGAGTCTTGGTAGGGAGACCATCCCGCACCTAGGATGAGTCCCAGGATGGAGAGAGGCATCCTTGGAATGGGGATCCCAGGGATGGGGACTTCCATGAAAACAAGTTGAGTGACTCTATTATTCCATCTGGGGTTTATGACAAGTTGAGTGACTCTATTTGGTGACTCTTTGAGTGACTCTAAGTTGCTAATGGACTAGGCAAATGAGAAATGCCAAATTACTAACTTGGATCTAGAACCTATTATTCATAGTTTTAGAGATAAAATATCAGTTTCATTTCATCTATTTTTCACACATTCAAAGAATTCAACCCAAAAGCAGAGAATCTTTGTAACCCGATGTAGTGAAATGGAACATTGGAATGAAGTTCATTAAGCTTGTGATCATTAAGATCACTAATCTTGAGGAGAATGATGATGTTGGACAAGTATGAGGACACCTATATTGAGTGAATCTACCCATGAAGATACAAGGGCACATAAGTCATATATTTTCCATAAAATAACACCATAACACAATCAAACAAAGTAATATTATGATGGGTGTTGTTCAGGGACTTGAAACACATCAGTTTGGGACTAGTCAGATCTGATATAGGGCCACTAATTTGTTGTTACAGATATGAGCAACCAGTAGTCAGGGTGCTGGAAGAATGCCGCTATAGGATTGGTAACCTTGTTGATTTTCTTAGGAATAAAAATGGTTTCTAGATGCAAGCCAATATAATGATGATTGTCTCAGAATATGAGAGTGAAATCATTCAGATAACCAACAACATTCCAGTCCTATTTCGTGTGACATTAGGGTAAAGCTTCAATGCTATACTCCATGTAATATTTGCAAAGGTAAATATGTGAATTCAACCCTCCCTATAGCTTACACATGTTATATGCATGTGTAAGAACACCATAACATAATCAAACAAAGTCAGATTATGTTGAATGTTGTTCAGGGACTCAAAACGCATGATTTGGAAAGACAACATATCGAGGCATTGTAAGCCATATTATAAGACTCATGACATCTTTATATCATTTCATCAAACAATTTGATCCATGTTAGGGTCAATACCAAACCCATGTATCAATGTAGTTTAATTCTATGTAGCATGACTCAGCCAAGGCTTGTAGGTACTTACGAGTCTACCCGATTCAGAACCGAAAATTAGTAACCATTTCATACTCATGTACAGACTTTCCAACTTGAAAAACTTGGGAGATTCACCCAGACTCTGCACTTACTTGGCTGAACTCGGCCAATACTCGTCACATACTTGGCCCAACAAGTTCCCAAACCTGAGAAAGGTTGTTGTTTGATGGGTTTAGGTTGTTTGCTCCTTATACCCAAAATATAAGTTACATTGGTTGTTTAGTGGCTGAAATATGCCCCTACTTGAGCAAAGATGAACACTGCTTGCTGTCCATGCTTCAAAAAATGCTAAGAAGTGTGGTTTGAGGGCCGATTTCATGCCCAAACTTGCTTATGTCACCACTGTTTTTGTTCTGAAGTTTCTTCACTGTTATTCATCACTCTTCTAGTGCTGCAATATGCCCAAAAATACTACAAACTACTATTAGGGTGCACAAGAAGTCAAAAAGATGCCCAGAAGTGTTGATAATTAGCTCAGGACTACCCAAAATTCACATTTTATAGTCTGGACATATTTATCCCCTTGTACACCCGTGCAAGTAGGGGGGTAACAAGCCTCTCAATTTGGGCTTCATTTTTGTGAGAAGAACGGATGAGACTGTTTCAAAGGAAAAATCCTTTTTGGAGGAAGTTTTGGAGGTGTACAAGGCTATGCTTGGAGATCAGTTGGCTCTAGCTTGGATTGTTAACAACCAACCTCTATTTGATTCCCAATAATTTATGAATCCTAAAGTGTTGTTGCTGAAGTTCATAGAGGAAACATATCCTATGGTTACCATGTGCCATCTATAATTGGACTTTGTCTGAAGGTGCAGGGAAATTTCATGGCATGCCTAAAATTTCATCATACTTTGCAAGAGATAGATAACGATCATAAAGAAATTAGAGTGAATCCTGAAGCTGCTATTAATGCAAGTGATGTTGCATGTTCTGGGATCATTTTGGATATAAATTGAGGATTACTTTGCAAAAGATTAATGTGATCCTATATGTCAAGTCTTGCCAAGTCTGTCCTGAGTACTTTCCAAGTCGACGAGTCACATGCAAGTAGATATCTGTCAATTCGGAGGTAGATATAGTCAACGATAACACATTACAGTTATAATACAACATATCATAACACTATTAGCAAAAATTAAAAATTCTCCATGCTAACTGCTTTGGTGTTGACTAGATTGACATAGAACTTGAGGATAAATTTGTTGAGGAATTCCACGAGGCAGATGATGTGTTTGATGACGAGGACCATGTGGTCTTAGAGGTAGTTGAGAAGATGATGTTCTTGCTGAAAACTGAGGAATTGGAATTCTAGCATGTTGCTTGAGTTGCACAATTCAAGTGATATTTTCCACTCCTTCCCTATAAGATATTTATAATACCTCATATCTCGGTTAGCCATGTCGATATTTGTGTAATGTTTGTATGAAGGTCTGGGAAAATTGGTTAGTATTTCTTGCAATTAGGTTAAAATTTCAAAATCCACATGCAATTTATCAAATAAAACTCAGGCTTCAATTTCTCCTTGAACATCAATTAGAGAAGACTGAGAATTTCTTGAATCTATTGTCATCATAGTGGACTACTCTTGAGGGTATAAGTATCGATTTCCATCCCATGGGGACAAAATTCCTTGATGAATATGATGATTGAATAGAGACTTGAATGTTCCAACGTCATGATATAATTGTGATGCAAGATCCAAAACATCATGAGACAAAGACTTAGTAATCACTCTATTGGATTCAATGACAAGTTTTGTCCTGTCTCTTATTGATAAATATTGGAGCTCTTTATATGACTTTTCATTCAAAATATCAATCATAGTCCTGGTTGATTCAGTCTTTTTATCTAACTGAGTCAATATGTCCCGAGCATCCTTGGACGCACTAACAACTAACTCCATCTCGTCTTGCGAGATTGCAAAGTTATTCCAAAATGACGACATTTGGATTGCTATTTGGTCTGATATAATTTGATGGGAGACCTTCATTAGTGGTTTACCACTCTTATTCTTAGACAATGAGTGAATTTTCTTCTATAAATTTTCCTTTGCTTGATTCAGTCATGAGAGAATTGAGTTCTTCTTAGTCAACTCTTCATTCAAATTTATAACTTCATCATGTTTCTGTCTCTATCAATTTACATCTATCAATTTGGGAAAATATACTAGCATTGTGTGAGGTAGGAATTACCTTCCAAGCAATATAGCTATGTGGTGGAATATGTCTATCTTTCCACGGATGATAGAGTTTTACCTAGATGGAAAGAATTGCATAGATCGTAGAAAATGCCATAGTATGTGGATAAGTAGACAAAATTTATAAGGATACATTTTTTAATCTCTACTATGCGTTTTAGAATTTTTTAGTACAACACATTAGGATTGACAACTTACATCACCCTTTAAGCTAGATTATAATCATTTGTATTAGTTAAAGTATAGATCAAAAGTTGAACTCAAAGGAATTCTGGGATGTGATGTGCTTTGGAACTATGTAAACCAAATCCTGACATGAACTAGTCCACAACACAGGTATTCTCATTCCTTATATTTCATGGATGATTTTTCAAATCCAATTGTTGTAAATGACTTTGCATACTCCTCAACTTAATGTCGAAGTTTTCCTATCTCATCCTATATGGCTGGGATGCTTTCGATGGTGGCCTTGAAGTTCTTCAGCTTTGTACCACTTGAGTTTAGAAATGACATCTATTTCATACTTTGTTTGAATTTGATCATGTACCAAATCAAGAAAAAATTGCTCAATACTTGTTGTCTAGTTGTTTAGTTAAATACTATGTTTTGTCTAGTTGTCTAGTTATATTATTGAAATCTTCTTCAAATTTGTCTAGTTGCATGGCATATGTCAATTAATCATTTACGTTAAATATCCTAAATTTATAGTTCATTTTTGCAAGATTTGTTTTCAAGCTGGAATTTGCAAGGAACATCCTTCAAAATGAGTACAACTTTCAATCTGTAGATAGATGGCCAAACTGAGGTGGTGAATTGATTCCTTAAATTGTATTTATGCACATATGATGGGTATAAGCAACCCAAGTGGTTGAAGTGTATACAACTCTGTAATGTCCCAATCAAAATGTTAATTGTTCCCTTGGTTGACTTTGGTCATGGTTTTTCTCACAACCTTCTTCTCCTATAATTCCTTACAATCCTACTAATTGACTGTTGTAGGTTTTCCTTCTCCAATATTGGGCTTCTAGACTTTGCGTGGGAGAGATTTACTAGACAACTGCAATCTTCCTTGAATCTTTGTCAAACACTTTAAATGGAAACTGTTGTAGGTTTAGTGTGACTATTTGAACCATATGGGATTATCATTATGGATTTTGACTGCATTTTTTGTGTGGTAGAGCATGATAATTGGTGGTATCTCTTACAACTAGACAAGTGGTATTTAAGATAGTGTAGTTACACAAGAAGAATAATAGACTTGAACATGTAGTACTAAAGAAAATCATCTTGGTTTTTATTACCACCCTCCCACAAATTTGGACTGCAAATGGATGGAACTTGCAACATGCATCTAGTTCCTTTGACCACTTTGTAGTTAGGCAAAGTACTCATGTCCCAAATGGAATTTTGAACAAGTAATTAACTCTAGAAATTACTCATGTAGAAAATACTAATCAAATTAATTAAATCTACAAAGATGTTGAAATCTGAATTCCATGTGTGTTTATACTAAAATCCTAATGAGGAATAAACATATTTGTAATGGAATTTGAGTGAATGGTAAAGTATTGCTTGGCTTTGTAGTTGTGTATTATACTTGTTGGTCTATAAGCTCACACCTTGTGTCTCAATTGGTATTGTTTTGATTCCACTATGTTAAATTCCTTGATGTTGTAAAGCATTTTTAAATAAAGTGGATCAAACTTTTAGCTTATCCTCATTAAAAACCGGGCATCTTCATTGCTCTTGATTAAGTTTAGATAAGACAACCTTAGTTTTTTTTATAAATAAAATCATATTAGTTGAAATTTCATAAAAGATAGACCAGACAACTTTCATAGTTTTGTTTGATTCAGAAAGAATCATGTTAATTTCAACTTTCACTTGAGATGGTAAAGTTCAAGTTCAATGTTTCTTGAATAACTCTAAAAGTAGTTAGCATATATTTGAAGAAAAATTTGGCCTAAATATTGTATTCTCTTGTAAAGCATAATTTATTTTATTTATTCTAGATGTTGTCACAGGCCATTCTAAGTTGATACTCATATGGGTAGGCTTGTTCTCTTCTCAAGTTACATGGGTCAGCTAATGGCATTTCAAGGTTTGGTTCCTTGCCTCTACGTCTTCTTCTATTGTGATACGAAAATGCATGGTGTACATGTCTGTGTATGTATGGTTGCATATACACTTTATATGTGTGGTTACTATCTGTTGATGAGATGATGTTTATAATCATGGTTGGAAAACTCATGAGAATGCATAAACGATCACACTAATATTTGCAATATAACACAGAATATGCATTATGTAATGAAATTGTGACTAATGTTTTAAATTGATTATTTCTTGGTATTTGCAGAAAAATGGTGAAGATGGCGTAGCTGATGATACTAATTATATTGCCACCGATGTACCAGAGAGAGATATTACTGATAATGATACAATTGGATCAAATGCAAATGATGATGGATATGATGTTTGGATAGATGATGAGGATGAGGATGATGGTATCCATTAATACTACTATTGAGATTGTGGATGTTTTTTTCTTTCTCCATGCTACTAGACACATATTGTTATTTTTGTGATTATCCAAGATCGTAGTCCATTTTGGATCATTTTGATTTGTGATGATCCAAGTTCATAGTACATTTTGATTTTGATTTGTAGACATATAAACTTGGATTACTGTTGATAATTTTGATTTTTAATATTTCTTGTAATGTTGATATTTTCACTATATATTGTCTATTGTTCTTTTAACCTTAATACGATTATCTCTATGATAGATTATTGATGTGATGATGTTTTATAATTTCACTTATTTTGAATGAAATATAATGTCGATGTTATCATTATTATATTTTAAATTTATATATATTGGAAGTTGTTGATGATCTTTTAATGGAAAATTAATATTATAGTTTTGGATAAATGTTTGTTTTAATCTCACAGATCACATAAGGTTACCAATAATACACACTAAAACATATATAAATATAAAATAGAGACAAGAGATAAGAACAAATGGGTGAATAAACTGATTATATTATACAAATGAGTCCATACAACGCAGAGAACTGAACTGAGTTCTCATCTGGCTCAACAGCCTAATATATATGATTACAGAACGGTTACAAAATAACTACCTGTTGGTTCGGTGAACCGACACGACCTTAGGTGGCCAAATTATTCTCTTAGTTTAGTCGGCCGACCGACTTAGTTGGCTGATCGACTAAGCTGGCCCGTAGACTTAGTCAGCTGATCGACTAAGTCGACTATCATTCAAGTCGACTTATCGACTTGCTCCTTCTACATCTCCCCCACGAACAAAACGTTTCTTTGTCCCGAAGAAACAGGGAGGTACAAAATTCTTGCTGGCCTTGAATAGTTATTGCGGTGGGCTGTGAAGTCTGATGGTCAGTCTTTTCTGTACACAGACTTCTCCAATGGCTGGGGCTATGACTGCGAGGTGATGTTGGAAATCTGTCCAACTTTGCAAAATTTTCTGGATGTCGATGGTAAGTGTGGTCAAGCCTGATAAGATCGACATATTTTCTGAGATGGAGATTTCAGCTATCCTCTCCATGTCGGGACCCGTAAACTGGTCCTTCTCCTCTGTAGTTTTGACAAGTCGTTTCATTTGTGGGCAGATGATGTCGACTTTTTCTAAGTTAGGGAGAGGTTGTGGCACCCATTGATGTGCTTCCCTTTCTAGTTTTTGTAGTTTGGCGGTTTCAAGCACTATCTGTTCTTCTATTGTCATCCTGAGTGCTTCCTCAGTGGTTTTTCTGCTTTCTAATGCCTGAATCCCTTGTCGAGTCTGTCAAGTCTGCTGATAAAATTGCACATAGTAATTAGGCCAGTCTCTTAGTATTTCTTTAGTCATGACAGACTCCTCCATATGATCCTGTAGTACTTTATATGTTTCAGAAATCCAGTGTGCTGTGCCATTTGGAGTCGGGCAGTTTCCTCTTTTTGTTCCTCCTTGGTTTCCTGAATGTGATCTTGGAGGGTTGACACCATGCTCTCAAATAGCTGATAGGCTCTTTCAAGCGGTTTATCTGTGTCGATCTCTATGGGGCCCGACATGACGGACTGGGCCAAATTCCTACATTTGTCGAGAAACTCAACTTGTTCTACATTTTTCTCCTTGAAATCTTTATTTCTCTCCTCACTCCTCGTCTTTACTTCACTTGCTAGGGTTTTGAGGAGTTGTCCCATCTCTGTGTCGGTCAAGGAGCTTGCATCCTTCAAGCTAATTTGGAGTTTAGGAGGCTTTCCATGATGCTCCTTCTTCTGTTTGTCCTTCCTCTTCTTATGCTTTTCTTTATCTGCTTTTTGTGTACCTGCAACAGTCGAGGCGGGATCTTTGGTTTGTGGGTTAGAGGCCCATGGTTTGTCTGGTTGGGGAGGTGGGATGACTACCACCTCTAGTTTTGTGGATGTAGTTGGTTGTGTTGGGCCTTTCTCTGAGTTAGGGGGTGGTGGTGGTGGTGGAGATGGTGGTGGTGGTGGTGATGGAGTTGGCGAATGGTCGGGGGTGATTGGTTTGGGTAAAGTGTTGGTGAATGGTGGATTTTCAGGGTGAGGAGGTGAGTCTACATTGGAGAAAATTTTGTTAATTTGTTGGGTTATGTCCTCCTCAGTTTCTTCTCCTTCATTTGGTGTAGTGGCTGGTGGATTGGCTTGAGGTATGGGTATGGTCGGTGTGATAGTCGAGGATCGACGTGCAATCACTTTGGCCTCCTTGTCGGGATTTCTCTAGAAAGTCGACGTAATCGTTGCAAAAATGATGGACTGTGCATCCTGTCTAGGTTGGTATCCTCCAGTTGTGAAGAGAGGTGCTTTTATCAAGATGTTCTGTGCCGACGTAAACAACCCAGGCAGTTTCTCAATAAAAGCCTGCAGATCCCTATCTTTGTGAAATTTTGCTTTTACCTCCTCTGACATCACAGTTTTACATAAGTCAAGGGGGATGAATAACTGTGGCACCGGTGCTGGTTCCTCGGTTATTTTCATCGGTGATGGGGGTGGAGGCGTCGACACAAGATCGATAACATTTTCAGCCGTCATCGTAGTATTTTCTTTCTTTGGTCAACCTGCTAGTGCTCTTGCATCGACAAATCGCTAGAACTAGGTTTCGATGGGCACTTTATTTGCTACGGCATCCTTTATGATGTCGAGTGCCATGACTGCTAGTTCCTCCTCATCCTCTGATGATTTGGTAATGATAATATTGCGCTTACCTTTACCTTGTTGTTTTCATTGTGTTTTGAGCTTCTTCCTGGCCGCTGCTATCTCCCTTGATAATTTCCAAATAATGCCTTTTGTCATAGCGTACTCAGGGTTTTCTGGCTCTGTCTCCCTCCCTGGCTCTTGAGCCGGAGGAGTTATCTACTGTTGTGGTTGTGGATTTGGCTGTGTTTGTATTTTGTTACATTTCCTTATCTCTCGGTGATCTTGTAAGGGTTTATTTTTGGTCGGCTGGATAAATTTTTTAATTTGTTTTGCTGTTTCGACCAAATTTTCATTTTGAGGTATGAAGCTGAAATATTTAATAAAATTTTCCCTTAGTTCATGCCATATGAAGGTTTCACCTCTAGCTTCCTCCATATTATACCATTTGTTTGGTAAGTCATCTAGGGTTGATGGGAATAAGTGTGGCCATGCTCGTTCATCCTTGTATCCAAGTCTTCTCCACTCCTTTTCACAGGTTTTGATATGATCTTCTGGGTTCTGTCCTTGAGTGAATACATGTATCTGAGCTTGTTGGGTTAACTTCTTGCCTCCAAACCTTTTGACAAAGTAAGTTGAAGAAATTGTCCAGGTCTGTAGTCTTGTCTGATGGGTATCCCATCATCCAGTAGCTTGTCCTGTAAAAGTTTCAACTAGGCTTTGAAGTCGGCCATGTTCACCAATATTTTTGGAAACTTGTTTGAAATGAATGACTGGTGATTCCATTTCCTTATATCTTGGTAGTTGTGTAGTATTCAGGTTGGTCAGTTGTAAAGTAGGGTGTTCCCTAATTTTTTTTTCAAAGATTTTTGGGACAATGGACACTATGAAGCACTGCTGGGTGGGATTTTTTTGCACTTTTTGTATAGTCCAGCACCCTCTTGCTTGTGTTTCATAGTTCTCGATCTCCCAATCATATAATTCAGCATCAGAATTATAACCAACTGAGTCTTGGTTACCTAGGTGAAGTTCTTAGTGGATGTTTGGTTCTGTGTATTCTGCATTGTTTTGGATTTGGTAAAGTTGTTGGACATCGACTTCTTCATCAATAGGTTTAGTCCAAGGTTCCCCTTGAGATAGATGAATGGGTACAATGACCTTTTGTCCATTTCCTTTCAATTTGATTCGTTCCTTGTCCAGGGATATGGATGCTTTTATTTTTCTACCCCAAGTTCGACCGACTAGCACTGGAAAGGAACTAGATCCTTCCTTTGGGTCGATGATTTCGAAGTTGACCTTGGTCGAGATTCCTTTTATAGTCGTGTCGACGTTTTTCCAGAATCCAATGGGTTCAATTAGGCCTTAGTCGGCTAGTTTTAGGTATATTCCTGACTCATAGCGTCGAGGTCTGCCCATTTGTTCCCAAGTGTCACGAGTCATGATGTTTACTTGTGAGCCGAAGTCGAGCACTACTTGTCGGACGTGGTATCCCTCGATTTCCAGGTCGACAAGTGGGTCGGCATCACTTTTGTTTTTTTATATTTAAGCTGCAGATGTGTTTTGTTTGTTTTTCAGAGTTAGTACCTTTTATTTCATACAGCAAATCGATAAACTGGGATACTGAATTGTCTGTTTGAACGAGCTGGATTAATTCATTTATTGTGTTAGGTCAACTATTATGAACGTTTTCATGTCATGCAATTTCTTGGAATACATTAGTTGCTTCTTTGTAAATTTGTTTTTCTTTAAGTGGGTCAGGATAGACATTTTTCTCTTTTATTTTACTGATTCGTGGGTTATCAGCTCCTGTTTTTGTTCCTTGTTGAGTTACAACATGTAAATTTTTGGTGTTTATTACATCATGTTTTTGTACATAGGACAAGACATTAACATTTTTTTTGCTATTAATTTTTTCTAACATGGTAGGGAAATCCTCTAGTGAGTGATCCCCTACCCCATAGTGAGTATAGAATTTGAGATCAGTTCTGTCCTTATATGGACAGTCTACATACCAGTGACCTTCTTTATAACATGTGAAGCACTGGATGGGTCAACGTGGTCGGTTGTCGCGATTCCCAGGGAATCGACCTCTTCTTCCATACCTTGTGCATCAATTGTCGTACCGACACTCATATCATTGACCATCGTATCGGTGACCATTCTGATCATTTGCTAGATTGTTTTTCTCATTATGTTGTGCTATTGCATTAGTTTGGTAGACCGCCTGATAGTCCTGTCGGTTCTTCAGGTTCAACTGACAGTCGACCATGTTATGACTTTTGTTCTTGCATATGGCACACCAGAAGGCCTTGTTCTTCTTCATGTTGAACGGGCATTCTTTTGTCGAGTGATCTCTGTGCTCCTGGTAAATGTTGCAAAACGTCTTGGTCTGTACGAATCGAACGTCCTATTAGCTGTACTCTTGTCGACAGTTATCTTTGGAATGGCCAGTCGTCGAGCATTTGGTGCACTATATCTCCTGATTCTTGATGCTTAACTCTTTTAGAGACTTCTGTACATTCTTGAGTTGTTCATCCAATCTGTGGTCCATGAGGTAAGCAGGTATGTCCTCGTCCATCTCGACTTGAAGAGATTTTGTTAGCACATCTTCGTAAGTTTTGAATGTTTCCAGACTGATGTGTCGACGCACTTTCTGAGATAGCTCTGCAAGAAACCACTGGATTAGTAACTGTTCATCGATAACATAATCCAACTGGATCAGAATGTCTTTCCAACACTTATCACAGTCGCGGATAGTTTCCCCTGGCTTTTGTGATGTAGTTTTGAGTTTTTTCGTGGCCAGGTGCTTAGCATTTGGAGTTTTGAAAAATGACAAAAATTGCACCTTAATATCGGCTTTTGTTGCTCTAGGTTGTCTTTCCGAAAAGGTCATGTACGATGTCAATGCCCTTTTCCTTAAGGCACCTGCGAACTGTGCCATTTGCCTATCTTCATCTGTAACTTGGTTGGCCTCCCAAGTCGACTCGCAGATGAACCAATGTCGTCTGGGGTCCTCATCCCCCTCATATAGAGGAATGTGAGCCGATCCGTGACCCATGTCTAAATCACTGTCACTGCTTTCGGGAGGTGGAAACGGTGGAGGTGGGGGTGGTGGTGAGGGTGGTGGGGTTATTGGTGTGTTCGTCTCTGCAGAACTTTGGTCGACGAAACTTTCATTCCCGTTGGTTGTCGATTCTTCGTCAACTTGCAGTTGGTTGATGTCGACTTCTTCTGTTGATGGTCCACAGCAACTATTTGTCCGAAGTTCTGAATGTTCTATTTCTTCTAAAGCTATATTTGGTGGGTGGGGGGTGCTCCTTCATGTGTCGGTAAGAGCAAGTGGATACTTCGAAGGGATGGTGCTGCTTGTAAGGTCACCCAATTCCCTTCCTCTGGTCGACGTATGATGAGGTGTCATCCAGTGTATGTGGCGTCTCCTAGTCGACTCCATATACTAAAGTCACTAGCTCGTAGTCGGAGGTCATCTTCGACAATAGTCTGTATTTGAGTACGCAGATTCAATGGGGAGAGGGTTGTTCCTTCATTGGGAGCTCTTAATTGGAGAGCTTCTGGCTGCTCTATCCATAATTCTTCCTTTGTAAGGGACGCTTCTTGTTCCACGCCTTCTTCATGTCGATCATGACCCGACTCTGGCGGATTCTTTTCCTGGTAGATCTCCCTGGGACTTCTTCCTCTGTGCAGCTCTAAGGCTCTTTCTCGTCTTGCTTCCCTTCTCTGGTGTCTCTCTCCTCTCTCTATTTTCTGAATGTCCGACATGCCTTCATATGATACTATTCTCTTGAGTTCCCTTTTAGTCAACTGCTCATTACTGGTGCATGGTATCTGTTTCTAGTCGTCTAGAATCCACTATACTCTATCTAGACTTATTACTAGCTACCCCCTTCTAGCCTACCCAACGCTTTTTAGAAAGTCCGGATAGTTCAGTCTATTTGCTTAGGAAGTATTCCCACTCCCTTTCTGCAATGAATTTTTCCCACTTCCTCTGCTTCTCCACCCAGTTAGAGTTTGCTGGAAGTTCATGAAGTGATGGACGAGGTTCGACAATATGTCCTACTCCTTTCTCAATCAAGAATTTGAATAGCAAAGTTGGTAGGGAGCACATAAATTGTTTGATGAGATCTGTGTAAAATTTCTCCCTGACTGTTTCCACCGAAGTTCTGTCTTTGACTGCTTGCTCCTCACAGAATTCGTCGGCAATTTTCTCAAACCACTCCGACAAGTTTGTCCTACCTCTGCGGATCAGTTTTTCCAGCAACTGTTGTTCTTTAATCGCGTCCGGCTTTCTCATCTAGGAATTTCTTCAAAAGTTGGGGCACTGATTCGACAAATTTTTCATGCGTCTCTGTGAAAAATCGTTCTTTTGCTTGGGTGATTGTTAATATGTTCCTTCGCACGTAATTATGCAAATAGTTTGCAACTTTACGTTCCCACCAGTCTTTAATCTCATGCTCTGGTATCATTTGTTTGTATACATTCCAGTTGTGTACTACCGGCAATGGAACCAATGTTGTTATCTCACAGATCACATAAGGTTACCAATAATACACACTAAAACATATATAAATATAAAACAGAGACAAGAGATAAGAATAAATGGGTGAATAAACTGATTATATTATACAAATGAGTCCATACAATGTAGAGAACTGAACTAAGTTCTCATCTGGCTCAATAGCCTAATATATATGATTACAGAATGGTTACAAAATAACTACCTGTCGGTTCGGTGAACTGACACGACCTTCGGTGGCTGAATTTTTCTCTTAGTTTAGTCAGTCGACTGACTTAGTCGACTGATCGACTAAGTCGGCCCATCGACTTAGTCGGCTGATCGACGAAGTCGGCTATTGTTCAAGTCAACTTATCGACTTGCTCCTTCTACAATGTTGCATGTTTCTGTAAAATTTATTCATAAATGCTATGCAATTAATTTCAATAATTTTATCTACAATTAATTTGAATGTTTCATTATGTTATTTAATAACTATGAAGTAATGATAAATGAGAACTTTTGAAATTAATAAATAATTAAAATAATTTGATATAAAAAATATAAGAACACACAATTGGATATAGTTGTAGGTGTTAAATAACAATTCTAATGTGGTGCTAATAAGGAAACAAAAACATGAAGTAAAACAGATGCGCCCCACTATGTTCTAGATCTAGAAGCAACATTGGATGCAAAACTTGGCGCTAAGTTGGAAGTTAATTTTGATGCTATTTTGGACGCCAAAGTAGAAGCCGAAGTAGAAGCTAAACTAGTGGCCAACAAAGGAGCAAAATTGGATGCTAAATGAGAAGCTAAATTAGGCGCTCACGAGGAAGCAAAATAAGAAGAAATCTTAGGAGTTAAATGAGAAGCAAAATGTGGTGCTAGTGTGGGAGTAAAAGTGGACGATAAATTGGGCACTAAAGTAGTAGCAAAACATGGTGCCAATGTGGGCGTAAATAGAGATGCAAAACTAGACATTAAAACGGACGCAACACTTGGTGCTAATGATGAAGACAAACATGGCATTGATATGGTAGCAAAATAAAATGTTTCTTTGGATGAAAAACATGATGCTATATAGGAAGCAAAATATGGTGCAACAATAGAAGAAAAATTTGGCGCCATTTTGGTAGCAAAACATGATGCAAAAAAGGAAGCAAAAATTGGTGCAAATTTGGAAGCGGAAATTGATGCATATTTGGAAGTAAAACGTGGTGCAAAATGGGATGCTAAAGTGGTAGGACAAATGGATGCAATATTGGATACTAATTTGGATGCAAAAATGGTGCTAACGGGGATGCCATTTAGGAAGCAAAAGCAGATGCTCTCTAGGAAGCAATAACAGACGCTCTCTAGGACGCAAAATAGGACGTTATTTAGGAAGCAAACTTGGACCTTATTTTGGAAGAAAAAAAGTAGATGCTATTTTGGATGCCATAAAGGATGCTATTTAGGATGCAAAAAAAGATGCTTTTTGAGACACTTTAATTTTTGTCCATGACACTTCCCATTTAGCATCTAGTTTGGACACTCAATTTAAAAAAAAATTACACTAAAAACGGACGCTAAATGGGATGCTACTTCCAGGATTTGTTGTAGTGTTTGTCTTTTCTTTGACTTATACTAAGTTCACCTTTTGTCTTTCCTTTGTCTTTCACTGAGTTCACTCTGTTATCATGTCCTTGTCTTATCTTTTGTCATTCATGAACTACTTTGGAATTAATGAAAACTATAATCCATATTTCCAACATACCAATGTGATACCTCAAGCATACAAAATGAGAAGCTCTATCTCATATGCATTATTTTCAAGCACTGGACAACCACACAGTCTAGAACAAGATTCTATAGTATGAAGTTTCTTCCATCTCCTCAGTCCAAAGTTCTCTGTTTTCTCAAACCATCAATTAATTGATCCATCCATTGATTGCCTCTATCGAATAACCTTCCATCAACATACTTTTCTTCCATTGAATTCCATTGACTACTAATTGAATCCCTATACATGTCTAAACAATTTGTTAAACATAATAATTTGGATGGTGAAGATACAAGAATAACATTCTAAATTTGGGACAAAATCCATCTTGATGTCCAAATTACCTATAGGATAAGAATCCAAACCTAAATTACAAGCAACATGGCACGAAATGAGGATTTAACTAAAAAATCCATGTCCAAATATCTTTGTTCAAATCGAAAAAACCGAATCCACAGTCGTAAGTTTTAGTTTAAACCAGGGTCGTTGATTTAATTTTATATCAAGCAAGTTGAACCATCGATCATTGCTACATAGATTGTTGATGCTCACTTTTTCGACAACGAATTTCTAAACCTAAATTTTTGAATTCAACTTTCCAAATCCGGCTAGTTTGACTAATTTGACCCCGAAATTGGAAGTTGAAAGTCATAACTGGCATCACAACTTTCCTGGCTATCCTATCGACTCCTTACACTCAACTATTCTGATTCTGATGTTATAATTCAGAACTCAGTACTTGGAACATGCTCAACAAAACTACATTTTCCTCCACCGACTTCCAATTACGGCCTGATCTAATTCAAAATTGGAAATAGACCATACTTCCGCATGCCATGTGTTAAACAATAATTGGTCCAAATGTTAAAACTTGAAATTGTGATAAATCCCACATTCGAAGTCCAAATTTGATAGCATGGGAATCACCATCAATCTCTTGGAGAGACCTATACAATTGTGTAATTCTTAGAAACATTTGAGGACTTTGAAATGTGCTCACTTGGGAGATTCACCTGGATCATACCTTCCCATTGAAAAAAATTTGGACCACCAAAATATTACACCATTAAAATTTACATACATAGTTTCAACAATATATTTGGAACTCCGTAAAGGAATACAAACTCTTTTTTGTACATGCCTAATCATCTTTCAGTTTTACAGTTCACCCTTGTTGGGATCACAACAAGTGATTTACAAAATTTTGTAACATGAAAATTTTACAACAAAAACAATCTTTGTAAATAAGCTACCCATTTATGAGTAAACCATGAAAAAGGATTTCCCTTCTTAGGTTGTTCCTCTTAATGAATTGCTTCTTGGACCGCTGGAGTTTGAACAACTCTTCCATTAGCAATATTTGTCCTTGTGGGATATCACACAAATTTTCTCCAATGATTTGCAAAGGTGGGAAAAACATTTCTTTGTTGCTTTGGATGAATTTCTCGGTGTAGTTTCCAACACTTCTTTACTCAATGTTCACTCATTTTACAATGAGTGCATAAATTTTGTGAATTCCTATCCTTCTTTCCTTTCTTCTTTTGCTGATGAGGATGATGTTCTTCATGTTTCACCTCCTTGTTGATCGACAAAAATTTCATGTAAATAGCTTCTCTCTTCCAACACTTGGCTACAAAATGGTTAGTCAATCCACAAAACGTACATGGATACGCATACCATAAATTATGTGTTTCATAGCAATTTTTCTTGTAATAAAAGAAATCGCTGGATTAATAAGGCTTTATATACATTTTATTGCTGTCATGGGTGAAAATCATTGAGGATAAACCGTCTTCACTCTTTCTTTGACAGATTTGTCTTTCTTTGGAGAGATCTTGGACTCTTTGTCACTGTCACGAGATGGTGATGTGTTATATTTATGCTTGCATGATTTCAGTAATAATTCATGTTCTTTGCTTCAAGCACCTCTTGCTTCAAAGGGTTTGGAACACTGTCCATATACCAATCCAAGATGCTGAGGTATTTCTTTCACTTCTAGTGAGTGAGTGATTCCTTCGCCATTAATGCCATGTCCTCCTCCTTTATAAACCATATTGGTAAGGATTTTAATACCAAATCTATTCTTCTCAAATATTCCATAGAAACATTATCATCAAGATTAGATGAATAAGAACATGATGAAACACTTTTAACACATAGCTTAGTTTAGGTTTCTATGTCTTTGGTAGAAGTCTGTCCATTTTGAAAAGTAGATTCTTCATTCTTTTGAATTTCATCACTGTTCTGGAACCTTCCCAAAAAATTGTCTTTAGCTTTAAATTCAAGTTCCATTGCCTAAAATCTGGCTTGCAAATCTTGAAGTTTGTTTTTGATTTCATGCTTCTCTTCCTTTTATTTCTGCTTCAATATCCTCAATTCAACATTTTCTACCTGAATTTTCTAATTGATTTCTTGAAGTTCATGAAACCATGCTTTCTTCCTTTATTCTTTTCCCACGGTGGCCTTCTGCAATCAAGACACCTGGAATTCCAAAATAGAATAATTTGACACAAATACGTCAACCCTTTGGAGAATAACTTGAATGGTCTATAAATACAAGTAGAGAGGTGTCGGTCACAACTGATAATGCACCCGATTACATTTTTTAACAAGGCTCAAGAATAATAATGTCTCTCACTCTCATCAAATCTAAGAGTGGATAACAAATCCTTTATAATGTTTCCAATCCAAATGACAATTAAATCAAGTTTTAAGACAACATATGAAAACCAAAAACAAGTATAAGGAGCAATGTTACCATTACCATAATTCAAATGGAAGAGTGCACAGTACCTAAGCTTTGAACCAATCCTCGATTTAGTACATCTCCTTTTAAAATTTTGGCCTTTGTATGTTTTTTCCACCACAGATCTATGTAAAATAAATAGATTCCTCACTTCTATTTAATCAACGGAACATTAAGACTATGGAAAAACTTTTGTGATACAACTTGGAATTGCAACTTTTGCAATTCTTTCATAGTCGTTCCTGTAAGATAAAAAGAGTTGTTGACTTATAAATTGTACTCATCACTAAATAATCCAATTTAGTGTATGTAAATTTGCTTCACCTTTCACACAGAGCCATACATGAATTAGAAAAATCACAACAATTAAAGAGATATATAACTATTGCACATTGGCCAATTTCTCAATATGGATTTTAACGCTATCACCATAAACATGTTGGATACTCCTATAGTAGGTGTGTAGGGAAAATTATCCCAATGATGGAATCTTGTCCATTACTCTTGGTAAATTGAAACCATGCATCAAACACACAGATGTATATCTACTCTCCTTGCCGACTCAACCCATTTAAATAATGATCTCTTTGATAACAACTATGACAAATTTCCAATACACAATTAACAACGATGGAACTTCCAGATGAATGCATAAACCTTTGGTTTTACCCAACTTCATTAGAAAAAAAATACCGAGCATGTAGGTTGATTCTCTTCAATCATATATACTACTGACCTTCAAGATCTGATACCAAAATGATCCATAAGCCATTCCTGATGATTAATTAATTTCTCAAATTTCCATAATTAAAAATGAGATTTTATCAATTATTTCACATATAAAGCATATCATACCTGGAATTAAATAATTCAACACATAAACATGTATGCATACCATATTTGATATTGAAGTTCATTAAACCCCCTCTGACTACATCTTTGGGCTCAATCAATCACTAAACCAATTCATTAATCCATCAAATGGAACACATTACATCAAATTTTCAGTTAGTAACTGAAATTATAACTGTGTACATAAATGACAGATATACCAATGTGATACCTCAAGCGTACATAATGAGAAGCTCTATTTCAAATGTAGTATCTTCAAGAACTGGACAACCACACAGTCTAGAACAATATCCTACTGTATGAATTTTCTTCCATCCCCTCAGTCTGAAGTTCTTTGTCTACTCATACCATCAATTGATTGATCCATCCATTGATTGACCTTCTGTCAACATACTTCACTTGACCTATGTCTATTGACCTTAGGTCAATAGATCTTCAGTCTATTCACCTTCTATCAACATACTTCACTTCCATTGAATTCTCTTGATTATTAACTGACTCCTTGTCCATGCCTAAACAAATTGTTAAATAGATGAGTTTGGCCGATGAAGATATGTGGATAACATGCCAAATTTGGGGTAAAATCCATATTGAATCCCAAATTAATTGTAGGATAAGAATCCATGCCTAAACCGGGATCAAAACGGCATGAAATGAGGATCGAACTCAAATATATGTGTCCAAAGATCTCTGTTCAAATCGAAAAATGAAATCTGTAATAGTAAATTTCGGTTTAAACTAGGGTCATTGATCCAATCTACCATCGAGAAAGATGACCCATCTATGATTGTGACCCAACTGTTGATGCAAACTTGTTCGATGTTGAATTTCCAATGCTGACTTTCCAAAACCAACTTTCCAATACCTACTTTTCGAAGCCAACTTTCCAATTTCGACTTTTCGAAATTGACAGGTTCTGTCTATATTGAGCCAGCATCATAGCCGACATCAAAAATTTCTCAATTTTCCTCCTGACTCTTGATTCCCAACTATTTTGGTTTCGATTTTATAAGTTTGAATTCGATAGTCGACACAGCCTCAAAAAAATTTCCTTTTCATCTCTTTACTTCCGATAGGCCCTAGTTCTGCATGCCTTGCTTCTACATGCCATGTGTTGAAAGGTAATTGGTTCAAATGTCAAAAATTCAAATTGTGATAACTCCCACATCCGAATTCCAAAATTGAAAAATGGGTATCAACGGAAAGCTCTCAATGAGCCCTATACAACTAGATGTGGAAGCATTTGAGAAATTTGAAAATTTTGGGAGATCCAACTGGATCAAGTACATACCTAATGCAAAGTTTTGTCAACCAATTGTGATGTGGGTGATTGATTTACCAAATAACATGCAGTATGCACTACCTCTACTCAGAATCATTGTCTTATACCAATACCACTAAGCATGCTCCTTTCCTTTTTCATAAATGTCCTATTAAATATTAATGAAACTCCATTTCGTTGAGGTGTGTATGAAGTAGTATTTTTCCTTGCTATTCCACACTTCTTACATAATTCCTTGAATTCATTGTTACGTAAATCCCCACCATTATCTATCCTCAACACCTTTATTCTCTTTACTTTTTTATTATCTACAAGAACCTTGAATTCTTTAAATTTAGCAAATACTTTATATTTCTATCGAAGGAAGTAAATCCATCTGTTCCTTGAGAAATAATATATAAATGAAACATAATACACCGATATATCTAATGATGGAACATTCATAGGTACAAAAACATTACTATGTATTCAATCTAAAATTCCTTTTACTCTTGTAGCACCAGATGCAAATCTTAACCAATTTTGTTTTCCATATATGCAATGTCACAGAAATCAAAATCTAGTGTGCAATCAAACATTCCTTCAACCATATATTTACCTTGTAATTATCGAAGACCCTTCTCTCCAATATTCCCCAATATTTGATGCCATAGAATTATCTTTCCTCCAAACATAGTAGGGGTTCTGTCTTCCTTATCTCCTCCCTTGGGAAAAATAGAATTGTTACACCCATCGATGATTGTCCTTCTCAATAGTTTGTATAGAGTTCCATTCTTAAATTCCCTAATCAATACCATTTATCCTCTAACAATTTTGTATGTATATTTTTCAAACACAATATTTATGAATGCATCGCCCATATTTCTAATGGATATCAAGTTTCTCACTAGGTTTGAAATGTGTAGTACTCGAGGTAGAGTTATAATCCTTCCATCCTTGAGCTGCAACTTAAATCTTCCAAGAACAATGATATTAGTTGTTGAATAATATCTCGAGAACAAATCTCCTCCATTGTACTTTTTATATTCACAAAACCACTCCCCAATGAGGATTCATATGAAAATACCCACCTGATTCAATCAAGAATGCATCACAACTCTAATGGATAATTGTAGAGGCTAGGTACGCATCCCCTCCTTCTGAGGAGGTATTCACCTATGTGGAAGGGGTATCATCATATCCTTTCATTTTTTTGAC
Source organism: Pseudotsuga menziesii (assembly GCA_001517045.1). Classification (NCBI taxonomy): domain Eukaryota; kingdom Viridiplantae; phylum Streptophyta; class Pinopsida; order Pinales; family Pinaceae; genus Pseudotsuga; species Pseudotsuga menziesii. The sequence continues at coordinate 548,049 of LPNX010876083.1, read as the reverse complement.
ATTTTTCGATCTACATTCCTTCTTATAGTTCCCATCTTTACTACATTTCCAACATTTCCTCAAATATTTTTAGTATAGATTTAGATCTACCGTTAGATTTATATTTCACTCCTAAAGCCTTATTTTTATTTCTTCCATGGGGATGACCTATCACAAACAAGGAATCCATGATATGACCATCCATGGTTTTTCAGTTCATTTCTTCTGATAGAAGGGATGCTACTATTTCATCATACTTTAAGATGGCTTGACTAGCACTACCTATTGCTACAATCAAGTTATCCCAAGAATTTGGAAAAGAACCTAATAATGTAATGCATTTAACTTTTTCTTCCATTGTAACACCAACATAGGTGATTTTAATTATTAGAGTATTGTATATATTTAAGTTGATGATCCGTCACTGTGTCATTATCATCTATCCTAAGCTGATACAACTTATTTACTAGGGGATTTGATTGATACAAACTCCCTATCTTATTCCATATATTTATAAAGTTTCCTCTCTAGACACATTCAACAACATAGAATGTGATAGGAAAAGTCATATTGTACTTGTTTCCCTTTTTTCTAGTTTCTCCCAATATTATTTTGTTGATCTAGTGGGTTGTGTACCTACATCCACATCAATCCACTCTTCCGTATCTATAAGAATATCTTCCATGTTGAGCTTCCATACCTCAATTTTTTGGCCATTAAATTTCTCAATATCAATTCTCGAACTACTCACCATTCTATTTCAATGCACGATCCATCTCTACAAAGCTCCCATTAGACCAAGGTTTATCACATACCAAAGATCTATAAATAGTGTTGAACCATCAACAACAAAGGTGATGAGCCCCTAAATCCAATAAAAACACTCTAATTCTACATGTAACTTTCTAACCTATGAAGAGAAGCAATGCATACCGATTCTTAAGCAAAATAGGTATTACACAATGCCATACACACAAGTATTTTACACTAGAAATGCTTAAAGGAAAAAACTAGAAAAACTTAGAGTAGCACCTCTATCTTTATCATTTCATTTCTTAACCATTCACATTACAATATTAAGGTATTATGCATCATCCAAAACCCTAATCTATTAACATGTATTAGAGATATACCCCAATCCCTTAACTAAGATTAAATTTCATATTTTTTGTTAAAAACAAAAAATAGCCCAAAAAATATCCACACACCCACATGTAAAGAATATAAAACATACCCAATAATCACACATTTGAAATGATTTGTAATTAATTGTGTCTGAGCGAATGTTAGTACTTATTAAAGGATATGGGAGAAATTATCCATCATCTCTTTTCTTTGTCGGACTAGGGATTCCTCAAGCAATAACTTAATAGGATATCATATTCCATCATCTCTTTTTTCTTCCACCATTGAATATTTCTTGGAAAAAAATATCATTTCCCCCCAATCTCATATATTTCAAGACCCAACTCCTAATATGTAGACCTCATCTTGGACATGCATGGAAAAACAACAAAGAACATATTGCTCTAATACCACTAATCCAAATTATATAGAGAAACAAATGAAGATATAAATATAAATGGAAAGACATAGATAGAAATTTCAAAGAGCATAATAGTATAGTAAAATCCCAATTCTATTAATGAATGACATGGAAAAAGACTGTAAAACACAAAGCAAATCAAGCTAGCTAAAATGGTGGTAAATTATCTGTAACACCTTGGTTTTGATCCCCTTTGCATTAAAAATGTATATGATGTATATATTGTAATTAATCATGGTGTGGAGCTCAAGGAAAAATCCCCACCATCGATTTAGATTTTTACATTTCAGCGATTAAAATTGATGTCGATGGTATAGTGTGCTAGCTAGACACGTTATAATTTTGGACATCATATAAATATGCCATTTTATTAAATATACCCACAACCAGCTATGTCAATGCAACAAATAATGATATGGGGGCATGATTTACTAAGAATAAGGGGGATAATGTTTAACCTTGAGGAAATGGGGAGAATCCAATTGTCAAGAGGAGAACCCATTGGCTACCAACCACCTTTCTTGTGTTATTCAACAACCATTTAAATTCTCCAGGAGTTAGTTGGGAAGTTATTGCCTTGGATCTTGGGAGGCATGGGAAGCTGTTAAATCTGGCAGGGTCATCATCCTTGACCACACACATGTCCAAAGAGGAGATTCATTCATTATTCCTCACATGGAAGAGGGCATCAAAATTATACTCATGCACGTAGACATTCCTCACGCACTCAGACAGCCACACTCTCCTCACGCACAGACATTTTTCTCATTCACTCAAGCAGCGAATACTCATGCATGTTGTTGATTCCCTCGCACACAGATGTTTTGTCCCTCAGTCATCCATTACCGATTTACCCCTGCTCATATTTGTAGTCTATTTCCATTCTCCCATGGTGGGAGGATAATTTATGACAACACGGGCAATAGATGGGAGAAGAGACCCCGATTTCTGAGTGGTTGTTGAGTTGTTTTCATCCACATGATGATATTGATCAATTGGTGAAGTCGATTTTGGTCACAAGGTTGTTGTTCCCCAATTGACATTCGGATTTTTGCTCCCATGATGTTTTCTTCCATGCCCAGAACTTGCAATTGCTGTGTATGTTACTAATGTTTGGTCTAAACAGGTTTGGGAGGGGAAATGTGGTCTAACTAGCTTGATAAACCTAGTGTGAGAAGGAACCTCATAGATAGAGCTAGGGTGTGGATTTCTTCTTTGCACACCCTGAATATCACTGGAAGGGAAGGCATAGCCTGAGGGACTGTGTAGCAGAGAAGGGGATGCTTCCTTGTGTTGGGTGTGTAGATGTTTTAGAATCTAGGCTAGATATGGTGCAGGTGTCCATAGCTTTGTGGTTGAGCTCACTAGCTTAGCAGTCATCCTTTCCATATCCTTTGTAGCCTGCTAAACCCAACTGTGTTGGCTTGGATGAGTTTTATTATATCCTTGGCTATGTATGAGCCTAGTAGTGTTCCTTATTCCTTGTGGGAATCATGGCCAACTCAGGGGTGGTAGTGCTGCTGAGAGATTGATGAGCACACTGCATATGGTTACGTGGAACGTTGCAGTGACATAGCTGGTTATGGGATGAGCTTCTTCCATCATAAGTCTCTCTTTTCTATTTTATCTCTGCAACTGTATGTTCTTATGGATTAATATGAACATGTTAAATGATTGAATGGAATGTATTTCACTTCCACTGTATGTTAATGATTTATGCATCTATGCATGTTGTTAGTTCAATGTATTTCATTTTATTTTCATGGGGCTAGTTTTTACAGATATGATAGCACCATGGTCGTGTTCCCTCTCAGGTAGACGGGATGGGACGTGACATTATATCTGCAGAGATATGTGTTGTATATGCTAATTCAAAAGAAGTTGTCACAAGAGGACAAAAGTTCCTTTGAACATAAAGCATGATAATTTCCATAGGATTCAAAAAAGATCCAAAACCCTAACCTAGGAAATGATGTGGAAAACAAATGTGGTCTCCAAGGAGGCTAATTGATACTTCAACTTCTAAAGGGTGATATTTTTTCTTGCAAACTTCACCTAGGGTGTTTCTTTTAGACCATTACAAATCTTATATCATGCTATATTATTTTAATATTCTAATCCATCTACGATTTCATGGCTTATGTAATCTAGAAAAAATGCAAGGAGAATGTTCCAAAACTGTTTTGGAAGATGATGACCTTAAAATTTGTAGTAAAATTGTTGAGACATTAAACCATTTTTAAATAGTGGAACATGTGATTAGACACTAATATCCACTTGAATAAATAAATGGGTTCAACCTAGGATTCCATAAATTCTTAAATATGCATTTTTTGTTCATAAATCAAAGTCCCTTACTAGCAATATGTGTTGATCCCTACACTGAGATGAATAAGAGAGTAATAAGAAACTTATCATTTTAATGGTTCAACAGTTCAAATTTGTAGCATGGGAGCTACAAATATTAATATTAATGTAGTATAAACTCACTTGAACATAGGGGGAGATGATATTTCATTTTCTTAATAAATTTATGTTTAAATGAAATCTCTACGCCTTATGTCTCTATGATATTTGAACATAGGTCTATGGTATTTGAACATGGAACTCATACACACATAAGAACACAAGACTTATACCATTTGATATCACCCATTTTCAATAAATTTTTGGTAGGCCTAAAGTAGAACCTAAATGGGGTTGGTACATACATGTGTGCATCCTTAGTGCTATTCATATGTCAAACATTCAACCACTACCTCAGTTGATCCATGTATAGAAAAAAGTACCAGATAAATATATCATTTTCGTTGACCTTTATGAGAACACGAAGTGCACTTTATTCCACTTCTTTTTTGGTTTGAAGTTGGATTTGTTACAAATTGTATTTCTAACTTAGTTGACATTTTTAAAGGAATTTTAATGTTTTAATGAACCAATATTCCCACAACTTTACTCTTGTTTATATGTTTCTTGTAACACCATTTCATCATTTTTTTTATTTAGTCAAAAATTAGTTTCTATAGCTACAACATCTAAGATATAAATGATATGACTTTGAATTAACAAAGGTGGACCGATGACTTATTTCTATTTGAAATCATTTGGAAAATACATAAAAGAAAGAGTGATCAATAAATTGTGAGTAACATGACATTGTTGTTGGAGTCCCCTAAAATTAAGGCTATACAAGAGATTTTATCCAAAATACAATAGTAAAATAGGTAAACTAGGAAGGGAAATTATCATCGGAGGTGTAATAGCTATGTTGAGAGACTCGATGGAAATGGAGAGGTTCAACCTTTGACTAAGAGGCAATCCAACAATTTGTCTTTGTCAAGTTGAAATTGTCATAGTGTTGATTGAAGATGTAGAGTGATCAAATACAAAGATGGTGCTTCCATCAACCTTAGTTACAGTCACAGTCTCATCTTTGCAACACCTAGGAACAATGGGTTAGGGAATCGTGGGTTTTGGTTATGCGAATATAAAATGATTTAAGTTTTCATTATATGGGGTCATGTTTTGGGGCTTGTCTAGTTTTGAAAGAACTAGAAGTTGCCTCATTCCTAATGCAAAGTATTTCAGAGATTTTGTAGAAGTAGATTGTTTTATGTTTGTATATATGGTTTATAATTAGCATGGACTTGTAAACTCAAAAAATATATTTGTAGGCATGCTAAACATTTTCATCTTCAATGTGATTTATCTCGTACTTGCATCTAGTTTTATTCATTATACTAGAACATGAATGAAAGAGAAGGGTCCAATTCAAACAACATAAACATATTTGTGGTTGGCCTAGTAGTAAACTTAATGTTAATTGATGTTTTTTTTGAATGAATTAGTGCCTTTAAACACTGTTGATTTATGTTTTTCAACCACTTAGACTATAGAAACCTTTTAAGCTATATAGGAGGATGTTATGTATTTTTTCTTAGAGCCTCCACTGAGATAGAGCACTAGGTGTAAGGTCGAATATTTTTGTACATGTTATAACAAATAGAACCATATTTCAAATGTTGTTAGCAAATATCAACCTCTATTGTTTAAAAGTGATCCTCTCATGATCCGTTCTTTTCACCTTCATGATATCAATAGTATCTAGCAATTACATTTCCAAGGTAATGATTTTCCTAGAGAAAGTTTTCACAAAGATATGCATCGGCCCTATTAGTGGAGGAGCAAGATGCATGGTCAACTCAACGTCCATCTCTTTCTTACTATGCCCTTACCGGGTATATGCTCTAACCAAGGTAAGTGTAAAATACATTTCATAACATTTGTTTCAAACATTTCATCAAATAGATGGCGGGAATCCGTCATATTTGGCCCCTAACATACATATCAAGAATTTTGTTGATTTAATTCAGTCTTGAACCAAACATAGTTGTGACAACATGGGTGTGTAACGTTGTCAATGATTTTCAAATGATATGTTGATCCAATGCTATGGAATGTTGATTACTACATGATAGAAATAAGTCTTTAAGGACCTTCTAACCCATCATTCCCCACTTTATGCTTTAGGCGATAGTCACATTTTTCTATACCCAAGGCTTTTAAAAATTGTGGCATAGCACTACTTCCAACACCTATCCAACTATTATGGGTTTTGGTGGAAACAATCTTTGCACTCTAGCTCATCATTGAATTTGAATTAAAACCTATTTCATGTATGAGCTCCAAACATATAAAATGCATTTGGTAGAAGGTTATAATTAAAATTATGAAGTTATGTAATGCACTATTATGCATATGTACTTTTTAAAGTTAAATGTTAGTTTATTAAAAAAATTATGCTAAAACCATTATATTACATATTTTTTTATATTGAAATACTAAATATATTTATATATCAAAATAGTGTTTCAATTTAAAAGTGATTTATCTAAATTAATCATGTTAGAACATTATAAAACTTTGTAAAGACTATATTTTCAACTCTATAGCAGTGGTAAAGCCTATGGAGGAAATTATATATCTCTAGTTATATATGATTAGTTATATAAACATTTTTCATATATATGTTTTCCATTTTATATATTTAAATAGGATAAAAATAATTAATCTTAAAAAAATAAATGTTTTTTTTTTAATATTTACAACTAGATTTATAAAGATTAACCACCTTAATATTTATCGTTAAATGACACTCCCATAAAAATTTAAGTTTTTAATTTTTTATTTGTGATAGTTAATTTTTTAATTAAATGGTTTAAAAAGTTAAGTTTTTATTTTTAATTTGTGATAGTTAATTTTTTAATTAAATTGCTTTTGCATCTAAAGGCACATTCTACAATCCATTAGAAGGATGTGTAACTCTTTTTGCGCTTATAATCAACGTATAATCGGCTCAAATAAAAATAAAATTAAAATAAAATAAAATAATTTGAATTACCAAAAAATTGTTCTGCTTGATAAAAATATAAAAACATAATGATGGTGATTAACGTCCACTAAAACAAACTTTGGTCTATTGGACCTTAAGAAGGATAATACTTGGTTTACTTTAATATCATGTTCGTGTGCTCAAAAAGCTTTCTAAGAAGCTTTCCAATCTCACTATAGTTTTGGCAAGTTAGGAGGTTATAAAGGTTTGTATTGTAGAAAATACTATGAAACTCAGATCTAATATGGGTGTAATCAATACACTCTAAGAAAAAATTATTTTCATCCTCAACTCTCATAGAATCACACAGATGGAAAACCCTTTCTTCCCATGGAGTTTTAGGGAATAAACCAACACCCTGTTTCGCTATGGAGTTCATGAGAGTTTGCTTTAATCTTGGCTATATTAATTTTCTTTCCTGATCTAGCTACTACTGAGATATTCTTATGATCTTGCAAGTTAGGATTAATGACCTCCTTATAGTATCTTAATTTTTTCTTAACCGCTAAATTTTTCTCACACCAGAATTTCTCTTTAAACTTAGACGTAATAATATTTTTGACATTATCAATGTTCTGCAAAATGTTGTTTTCGTTAATCCCCCAATGTTTCAACCAAGCCATGGTATCTTTACACCAACACCACTTGAGGCATAGTTGGTTTTGACCTAAGTTTAAAATAATTTTAAAAAGTCTCTTGTTTCCCATGTTATTTATCTTATGCTTGTACATTAGGTACCTAGTCATAGCAAAGCTCTTGATGGGGGAAATACCCACTTCTATGAGGAGAATATGATAAGGCGTATTGCTTTTAATTTTGAGGTTGCAAGTTATAAAATGCTTCTAGATTTGCTCAATATTCCTCCAATATTCTCTAGAAATGTTGCACCCCCATATTTCACAACCATACAAGATAACAAGGATGACAAGAGTTTCAAAGAGGAACTTCATTTTATCCCACATGACCAAATTAGCTGATTTACAGTTATTGTCAAGACCAAAATAAGTTTTCCACCCTCCATTCATCCTTTTCTCAATGCTATAGTTCCAATTGAGCTTGTGATGAATATAAATTCCGAGATACTTGTAAGAAGTCACTTCCTCTAGATTTCTATTATCATAAATAAAATTTGGATAGGTGTCTTTCTTAGATTTTATAATCATGATTTTTGTCTTGTCGATGTTAACAGTCATACCCATGTTAGAGCTGCAAACATATTTAAGAATTATTAATTTCCTATCAAGATCAGAAGGACACCTTTCCATAAGAACAATATCATCAACATAAAGTAGGAGGATGATAACTATCTCAGCTAAGATTGTACCGTTGCAACCTCGTTCTTCTAAACACTTTTCTAACTTATCAATGTAAATGCCAAAAAGGGTAGGGGAGAGGGGAAAACCTTCTTTAACTCCAATGTTACAATTTATATATGTTTTCCACCCCTCATTATTCTTAAAATTGCTAATGACCTTTTCATATAACCTTATCGCCACAACTCTCAACTCAAAAGGAACCTTAAGCTCCTCTAGCATATTCCATAGGTTATTTCTAGACAGTGTATCTAAAGCTTTTCTAAAATCCACAAAGCAATAAAATAGGTTAGAGTTATTATTATGACATTCCTTTGCAATGAGACTAAGTGTAACAAGGCAATCCATGGTTGAATGATTCCTTCTAAAATATGCTTGGCCTTTAGCCCACTTACCTTCCGTTTCTAGCCATTCATTGATCTTCTTTTCTAATATAATACCATATAAATTAGCTAAGAGAGGGATAATCATAATAATCTGATAATTAGAGGGATCATTTTTATCACCACTTTTGAAAATATGAATAATGGAGCTTTGAGTCCAAGATGTAGGAAACCCTTGCTTAACCGCTAAATTAAATAGTTTGTGGATGTGCGAGATGAGGACAAACCCTCTAATTTTTATAATTTATGCTTGGGAGCCTTTAATGTCTTTGGATTTTCCATTTGCTAAGCACTTAACCCCAAATATATGTCTTCTAATGAGAAAAATTCTTTCATTGTAAGAAGAGTTTGAATGTTATCTCTCATATCTGGGGATTCATAAAGCATTTTAAGATAGAAATTCCAATCTTTTAAAGAAATTTTACTGTCTTCTTTTGTTTTGTGAGTTAGAATATTCCTCAAGAATTTCTTAGGTGCCACCTTGGAGAGGTGTATGATATTTTCATGCCTTTTACTTAGATAATGCCTTTTTTCTTTTAATTAAGGCTTTGTAGTGATTTATCTTGTCCATTTTTTTTGAATATGTAGTAGCTTGCTTAATTTCTTTTCTCGCATCTTTACACTCTTTATCATACCAAGGGTTTGTTTTACTATTGAGGGTTTGTTCTACTATTGCTCGTTTTAGTCGAGACTTCAATACAGAACTTGTTAATGGATGATGAGAGGGTTGTATCAAAATTATGGTAGACATTTTCTATATTTTCCATGCTAGATAAAGGAAGCAGTTCATTTTTTAGATCATGGAGAAAAATGACAGATTTTTTTAATGGAAGATGATGTGCTTTTGGCAATGATAGTTTTCCTCCTTAGGATGGCTATCCATGACAATATTAAAATATGTAGGCTTGATTTAAGAGAATTAATTTTTGAGTATATATATACCAAAATAAACGAAACATTTATCAAATTAATCCAAGAAATAGATCATAAATAAATAATAAAATGTGTAGGCTTTATAAACTAATTAATTTTTGAGTATATATACCAAAATAAAACAAACATTTATCAAATTAATAAAAAAAATAGATGGTAAATAGTTTATTTAATTACCAAGCACTTGGTAAATAAATAAACTTGATTCAACCATATGTTTAAATTTCACACTCCGCACAAATCTATGCTTCCATGAATTAAGAGATAAATATCCAAATATCCAAATTGTATGCCAATGCATGGAAGAAAAATACAATACCTACTCTACAAATTACATGATCACTCTCATTACCAACAAATAGAAAAGTGTGCAGGTGTATCTAATAGAAAAGCGTTGAATAAGAAATATTAAGATCACTCACTTTGTAGTATATATGTTATTTGATATATTTATCATTTCACTTCATTATTATACAACTTCTTAATGACTAAACATTCTTTGTGTGTTACTAAATTCAACTTCTTATTGACATAGATAAACATATGTATTGTATGCAAATATTTTGAATATACCAAACTGTATACCAATAATTTGAATATACCAAAAAATTGGTCCACTTGATAAAAATAAAATATATATAAAAACATAATAAAAATATGTTGGCTTGATAAACAAATTAATTTTTGAGTGTATATATACCAAAATAAACCAAACATTTATCAAATTAATTAAAGAAATTTATTGTAAGTAAATAATAAAAATATTTAGACTTGATAAACAAATTAATTTTTGAGTATATATATATATATATAAGCCAAACATTTATCAAATTAATCAAAGAAATAGATAATGCATGGAAGAAAAATACAATTTACCTACTCTACAAAATACATGATCACTTCACTCTAATTTTAAACAAATAGAAAAGTGTGCATGTGTATCTAATAGAAAACTGAAGAACAATGATTAAGATCATTCACTCTATAATATATATGTTATTTGATATATTTCTTATTTTACTTTATTATTATACAACTTTTTAATGACTAAACATTCTTTCTGTGTTATTATTCAACCTTTTTATTGACATTGATATATGTTTAAATATCCAAATATCAAAATATCAAAATTGTATTCCAATAATTTGAATATACCAAAACAAAATTGGTGATAAAAATAAAATAAATATGAAAACATAAAAAAATATGTGGGCTTGATGAGGGAATTAATTTTTGAGTATATATATCAAAATAAACCAAACATTTATCAAATTAATCAAAGAAATAGATAGTAAATATACTGTAATACCCCTACTTTTTGATGCTTTATTTTTATTTACGTATAATGGAATGAGTTAAATTTTATATAAATATAATTCTCAAATTGAGAGTTTTAATAGCTATACAATTAATTGACAAAAACTTGGGTTAAAAGCACTTATCAAAATCTCAAACTTTTTTTACTAAGACAAGTGGCCATTACTAAGGAGAGTTGGTTATTTGCTATAAAATTCCTAGGAAAAGAGAAGAGGGCATGCAGAGTGAAAATAGAAAACAAAAGAACTAGAAAAACTAGAGTCAAAAGAACTAGAAAAAGTAAAGTTGCGAGAGATCACAGAGGTGAACGCTCTATTTGATGTATCCACCAAATAGCTCAGAGCTGACAGAGAACATCTGTGAGTTGTTAGGCTCTGTAGAATAACAACCAGTGAGAACAAAATAATGAAAAAAAAAACAATTTTAAACCTAAGAGTCTAGACAAGGGGGTGGAACAACATAAGAGTTTCGATTTTTGGTTTACACACATGTTTCCTGAAAACCTAGTTCTTATTTATGACATATACATTTATGTTTACTGCAAATTAGTTATCTATTATTGCAATCATATCTCTATATTAATGGGTTATATGGTTACAAATGGTAGAAGAGAAATGATGATAAATTAGGGATATCTATATTACTAATAATCTTTTACTTATTAGTATGAAATCTTTTATATTTGTAGTTGAACTAAATATGGAGGGACACCTTACATTAATTCAAGAGAATAATTATAGTAAATCCATTTTTCATTTTACTACCTTTAAACCTATTAAACAGAGATTAACTATAGAAACAAATTTAGTAATGAAGAAACCATAATATACAATTGATAAAATTATATATTATATATTTTAGCCTTTATTTAATAACCAGGTATCTTCACAAAACTAAGTGGTTAATTATAATATTCACCAACCACTTTACTTGTAGTTGTGTTAATATTTTAGATAACCATAAAACATAAAAAAATGTTTTACATACTTTACATATTCAACCACTAAATTAAGATGCCTAATACCTATGTTAAATATCAAATAACTAACCATTTTCATTTTCAACCGCTCCATTAATATGTCTAATAACTATGTTAAAGTACCAAATAACTAATCATTTTAGTCGGCCATAAAACCAACATAAAGACGTGAACTAACATTTATTTATCTATTTGTTAGACCAATCACTTCACCACCTTTCACATTTTGTGAAGTAACAAGTTCTACAACTTGGCTGAGACAATACTTTGAATTAACAAAAGCAGACCACCTTCTTATTTCTACTTGAAGATGAGAAACATATTGAAGAAAAAAGTTGCGAGAATATAAGGAAGGGATATGTTGTATCTAAGTTGAATATAAGGAAGGATATCATCCCATAAGTGTGTTTTTTTTAGTTTTGCATTCTCAAGATACAAAAATTGATCTTGTTGAAAACCTTTATTAGTCCATTGATTTGGAGGTGAAAGGAAATCAATTTGGTTAGGTTGGTGTTCATCATTGATTACAAGATAGAGTAGAAAGTAGTCAAGAAACTATTGTCTCAATTTGAAATAATGGTCAATGGTACCTAAAAATCAACCAAAACATACTGAAAGAAGAGCTTAGTGGCGACCTCTATTGTGATGCCCTTTTACAAGTCATTGAAATTGCCATCTTAGAGAACTAATCAACAACCACAAAAAGATACTCATTGACATGCTTGGTTGAAGGTAGGTAGGATATGAATTCATGAAGGTATACTCTTAGGTTCTATCTAGGGTAAGTAGAGGATTTTATAACCTTTGTTTCATGGTGTCAAGTTTGGTGATGGAACACGAAGTAAACAATTTGATATATCTATCAACATCCTCTTGGAACCTTGGATACTAGAAGTAATTTTACAACACCACCACTATTCGCTCCACATCGAAGTACCTTTCCACCTACTTGTAATGAGCCTCCCAAACAATTTTATCATGCTTGTTTGTCACATCCCCATCCATAAATCCAGCCAACGTTGGGGGGCATGAATGGATTATGGGACTTAAATTTTTTCCCTATAGCCATAGAAAAAATTCATAACATTTAAAATGTGTGGGTAGATTTATAATAAAAATACACAATGGAAATAACTCTATCTACACACACATGACATGCATATACAAGCATAATCATTACACGCATCAAATACAAACATTGCATATTCAAATACAAAAGAATGTTGATTTGTAAACAAAGAAAATCCAAGAAATTGGTTGTGTAAGACCAATTTTCCACCCAACTATATGCACTATGTCCAAATTATACTCTTTTTGCTCAGAGGCCACTCCCAATCTGGGTTATGAGGCCACTAGGGTGAAGCAAAAAATTACAAGCTTCTCTCTCTCAACCCACAACCCTTTTTGCTCTCTATGCTTAGCCAAATTATCATACATATCTCTACATGGATCTCACTTTTCCATTACAACCATGGAACTCCTTCCAACTTCTTCACAAAACACAAGGAAGGCATCTCCATTCACTAATCCATACTTCCCTCAAGAGATCCAACCCTTAGAGTGCTTACCACTGTGTGCAATAAGAGTCCAACCCATTGTATGGTGTTGGAGAACCTCCTATAATGTTAAGTTATATTCTCAAGCATTTGTGAGTAGAAAATATCTATGGGTAAAGATTCATAACTTTCCCAACCTCTATGCTCACCTACATCCATCTCTTTTCCATTGAAGTATGCATGTTTGCCTCTAAATTCAAATTTTTGGGTTATACATAGTATGATAATGTCCATGAACAACAATAGGGATATCTGGGTAGTGTATATAGTAATGAGAGAATGAGTTTTGACTCCAAAGGATATGAGATAATGGTGAAAAGAAAACTAACATAACTTATGACCATATAAGAAAAAGACGTATGGAAACTGATATAACTGTCATAAAAGTGCATTCACCCCCATGCTTCAATAACTACATGAGGTGAATTTCTCACCACCCTCACAAGTGCATTCAATGATTGAATTTAATAGTATAAAAGAAGGAAATTGGACTATTTAAAGAACATGGAAGCAACTAGATGAGTTTGAAGGTCGGCACTTGGCAATAGAGGATTTAGTCTCCCATAGGATCCCTTTCCTATTCCCCTCTTATCGAATCATATCCCATATATTTCTCTTTACATAAATATATTGTACCATTTTATTATTGTTCCAACACAATATTTACATAGATTTAAAGTTAGCATGACAAGGAAACCTCACAATACAATTAAAAATATTTACATCACACATGCCTAGTCATTCACTAGTCAGCCCTTGGACTTGAACCTCGCACTAGGAATCCATACTAGCATATTTACATAATTTACATAATTTTGATTCAATACATTAGAAGTCAAAATTGGGGGTACTGCATTGCTTTAGGGAACATAGATATGGACCAAATTGCATAAAAATCCGTTCTATAAAAAAAAGTTTGATACTAGCTTTCTCACACCTAGTGCTCAATAGGTAATGACATAGTTAGTGTCATTGTCACACCATTGGGGCCACTTAGAGATATTGGGTCTACAAGGTTTGAGAGCCAAAGGTGGACTGAGGTAGTTTGCAATGAAAATACTGGTACCCTTATTGTACTTGATTTTCATTGAATTATTTTAGCTACATGGATCAATTTTGGTGGTATCCATTTTGTAACTTTTCATGTATCTACATTAACTATAGGGGCTTGGGATCAATGTGGACGATTGTCTCCTTCCATAGGACATAATTATTTCATTAGTGACACCCCTACATATTAAAGTGCATTTTCGTATCATAGATGGGGTACCTATAAACGTCATTAGAGACTATCTTGCTATGGCATACCATCAAATGTTGATTATGAGTGAGGACTGCATAGGCAACATGATCAGAAGCATTTATCTCAACATCAAAGGGTTATTGTAGGTTTGGTAGAGTTATTATTGGTGGTACTTCAAATCCTTGAATGATATTGTTGTGATCGGTGGAATTACCTTGGCTACTTGGATTAGGGTCCAAGTGATATGAGAGAACCCCAACATGAACTTGAGATAAAGTTTGGTGAGGCCCAAGAAATGTAGATTTTTTTGTAGATGTAGGGTCGACCAATCATGAATGGATTTGATCTTGTATATCCACATGCAAACCATGTTTTTCCATGATGTATCCCTGATGCTGATTTGTCTCCATATTTAATGATCATATCTAGAAATTGGCATATCATTTGTTTTGTCATAGGATACTTTAAGTATGTTGGATGTTCTACAATTTTTTTCCCATGTTGTTGAAAATGATGATAACATCCAAATATACAACCACGCTCGAATTTGTGAATGATTACAAGATAGAATCCATAATTCTCATGAATGTTGTTAGAGTGTTATTCAAGCAAAATGGAATGACCAAGCACTTAAAAAGTCCTTTTAAACTTGAATGTTTTCTTACATACATCATTTTTCTTACTAGGTGGTAGATTGACTTAAGATAAATATTACTAAATAACGTAACACCCTTGAGTAGATCATCAATTCAAAGGATTGGTTATTAGTTCTTGACTGTGATTTTATTTAGATCTTTATAATCAATATAGAGTTTCTATGTCCCATAATTCTTCTACAACAACACAATTGGAGTCCCGGAGTGTGAGTAGCTCAATTGAATGTAGACATTTTGGATGAGATCTTGAATATGAAGTTCGGTTTCTTCATTCTCTAGAAGGGTATTTTGTGTACTAGGACATTAGGTGAAGTAGTTACAAGTATGAAAAAAATTGAATACTTGAACTAGAAGTGTATATACACCCGTACAAGTGAAGAACATATATCTATTTATTCTGCCACTATATTATCCATCTACTTATACTATGTACAAATATTCCATGTAGAAGTTATGGAAATTATAGTCATCTTCCACACATTTCGATTAAATCACGAAGAGGATAAATTTGTTGGTTTTAGATATTAAATTCTTGCACTATTTTGTTGATATCAAGGAAACTATGGTGGTGAAAACTAATTATACTGCTATGTAGAGTTAACCTTCAAAAGTTACAATGAGACTAAGGTGCCTAGACTCATAAGCAACATGATATTTCTACATATAAGGTTTGCCTAAAATAACATCACAAAATTAAAGTGGGGAACCATCACATAATGGCTAATCTCTGAAGGGTTTGATTCCATAGGGAAGGTGAATTGTTTCTTCGTGTGGATGTCTCGTCCATTTGTCAACCAATTGACGATGCATGGATAGAGGTGTGGCATTGTTGGAATATTCAATCTCTTGAGGAATTCAATTGAGATCAAGTTCCTCTAGAAACAATGAATTGTGGTAGACTCCCCTTAAACCACTTCTTTTAATGGAATAATTAATCACCTTCCTCAAAATATTCTATATCTCCTAGTTGGAAATTTGTAAGTGCAATGGTATCATTGGGTTTTACATCAAATCCACTTTCTCTTATTAGCCCGTGAATCAAGATCCATGAAAGGGACTAACTCTAATTATTTTTATTCGAGTTGCAATGACTTCTTTGAGTGACTTGTGTTAATTTTATGCTAATGTATTTAATGGAATTCACATGACTTTCCAACATTCTTCATCAAATTATTGTTACCTTTATCTGTCTATGTCTTGGATTTCTTGTCCTAAGTTTAGCTATCATTTTTATATTATTTGATATGCAATTTAGGACCACCTTTATCATGCTTATTCTATGGTAGATCGCAGACCCAAACTCCCATTTATTCTGCTACTTATTCTTTTAATTGATTTTGACAACATATCAATAAGTGACTCGCACAATGACATACACACAAGTATTTTACCCTAGAAACCCTTAAAGGAAAAAACTAGAAAATCTTAGAGTAGCACCTCCATCTTTTTCATTGCATTTCTTAACCATTCAAAATACAATATTAAGGTATTCTGCATCATCCAAAACCACAATCTATTAAAATGTATTATAGATATACCCCAATCCCTTAACTAAGATTAAATTTCATATTTTTAGTAAAAAACAAAAAAAACCACACACCCACATGTAAAGAATATAAAACATACCCAATAATCACACCTTGGAAATGGTTTCTTGTTAATTGTGTCTTAAGCCAATGTTGGTACTTATTGAAGGATATGGGAGAAATTATCCATCATCTCTTTTCTTTGTCAGACTAGGGATTCCTCAAGCAATAAATTAATAGGATATCCTATTCCATTAGCTCTTTTTTATTCCACCATTGAATATTTCTTGGAAAAAAAATATCACTTTCCCCCAATCTCATATATTTCGAGATCCAACTCCTGATATGTAAACCTCATTTTGGACTTGCACGGAGAAACAACAAAGAACATATTGCTCTAATACCACTAATCCAAATTATATAGAGAAACAAATGAAGATACAAATATAAATGGAAAGACATAGAGAGATATTGCAAAGAGCACAATAGTACAGTAAAACCCCAATTCTATTAATGAATGACATGGAAAAAGATTGTAAAATACAAAGCAAATCAAGCTAGCTAAAATGGTGGTAAATTATCTCTGAAGAGAGATGTGTTGTATATGCTAATTCAATAGTGTCTTTGAACGTCATCACAAGAGGAAAAAATTTCCTTTGAACATAAATCATGATAATTTCCATAGGATTCAAAAAAGATACAAAACCCTAACCCTAGGAATAATGTGGAAAAAAATGTGGTCTCCAAGGAGGCTAATTGATAATTCAACTTCTAAAAAGCGATATTTTTTCTTGCAAACTTCGCTTAGGGTGTTTATTTTAGACCATTACAAATCTTATATCATGCTATATTATTTTAGTATTCTAATCCATCTAAGATTGCAGGGCTTAAATGTAATCTAGAAAAAATGCAAGGCGAAGGTTCAAAAACTATTTTGGAAGACGATGACCTTAAAAATTATAGTACATTTGTTGAGACATTAAACCATTTTTAAATAGTGAGACATGTGATTAGCCACTAATATCCACTTGAATCAAGAAGTGGGTTCAAACTAGGATGCCATAAATTCTTAAATAGGCATTTTTTGTCCATAAATCAAAGTCCCTTACTAGCAATATGTGTTGATCCCTACACTAAGATGAATAAGAGAGTAAAAAGAAACTTATAATTTGAATAGTTCAACCGTTCAAATTTGTAGCCTGAGAGCTACAAATCTTATAATATTAATGTGGCATAAACTCACTTTAACATAGGGGAGATGATATTTGTTTTTCTTAATAAATTAATGTTTAAATGAAAACTCTACGCCTTATGTCTCTATGATGTTTGAACACGGGTCTATGGTATTTGAACATGGGACTCATACACACATAAGAACACGAGACTTCTATCATTTGATATCACCCATTTTCAATAAATTTTTGGTGGGCCTAAAGTAGAACCTAAATGGGGTTGTACATGTGTGCATGGTTAGTGCTATTCATATGTCAAACATTCAACCACTATCTCGGTTGATCCACGTATAGCTTAAAGTACCACATAAATATATCATTTTGGTTGACCTTTATGAGAACACACGGTGCACTTTATTCCACTTTTTTTTTGGTTTGAAGTGGGATTTGTTACAAATTGTATTTCTAACTTAGTTGACATTCTTAAAGGAATTTTAATGTTTTAATGAAGCAATATTCCCACAACTTAACTCTTATTTATATGTTTCTTATAAAACCATTTCATCATTTTTTTATATTTAGTGAAAAATAGTTTCTATAACTACAACATCTGGGTCTATTTGGCACCTTCCTGAAGACCCTAGCCTTTGCAACATCTGGGTCTATTTGGCATCTGGGTCTATTTGGCACCTTCCAGAGGACCCTTCCTTTGCGTATGATATTCAAATGGTAAATAAACGTATCTAATGCATCGCATCACTCCTTCAATCCATTCGGGGGTATAAACGTATGTGCCATAGTGGTAAGTAAGGTAGGGGTCCTTCTATTTCTTCTATTTTGGCAAAGTCCCTCCGGGTCCTTCCTTTTTCTCTCTGATGCAAGAGTAAATAACCGAGATGCACGGTGCCTCACACCTTCAATTCACACCGAAAAAGGCCAAGGAGCACTAGCCGTGTAGCCTGGATACGGTTTCCCGATCGGAGATCCATGGATCACTATAGGTCCTCTATCATCTAAGATAGTATGATATGAATTTGAATTAACAAAGGTGTACCGATGACTTATTTCTATTTGAAATCATTTGGAAAACACATCAAAGAAAGAGTGATCAATAAATTGTGAGTAAGATGACATTGGTGTTGGAGTCCCCTAAAATTAAGCTTATACAAGAGATTTTATCCAAAAGACAGTAGTAAAATAGGTAAACTAGGAAGGGAAATTATCATCAGAGGTGTAATAGCTATGTTGAGTCAGTTGGTGGGAATGGAGAGGTTCAACCTTTGACTAAGAGGAAAGCCAACAATTTCTCTTTGTCAAGTTGAAATTGTCATAGCGTTGATTAATGATGTGCAGTGATCAAATACAAAGATGGTGCTTCCACCAACCTTAGTTACACTCATAGTCTCATCTTTGCAAGACCTAGGGACAATGGGTTAGGGAATCATGGGTTTTGATTTATGCAACTATAAAGTAACTGGTTTTCAATATATGGGGTCATGTTTTGGGGCTTGTATGGTTTTGAAAGAACTAAAAGTTGCATCATTCCTAATCCAAAATATTTCAGATATTTTGTAGAAGTAGAGTGTTTTATGTTTGTATGTATGGTTTATTTTTAGCATGGACTCGTAAAATCAAAAAAAATATTTGTAGGCACGCTAAGCATTTTTATCTTCAATGTGATTTATCTCGTACTTGCATCTAGTTTTAATCATTATACTAGAACATTAATGAAATAAAAGGGTCCAATTCAAACAACATAAACATATTTGTGATTGTCCTAGTAGTAAACATAATGTTACTTGATGTTTTTTTTGAATGAACTAGTGCCTTTAAACAATGTTGATTTATCTTTTTCAACCACTTAGACTAGAGAAACCTTTTAAGCTATATAGGAAGAGGTTATGGATTTATTCTTAGAGCCTCCACTCAGATAGAGCACTAGGTGTAAGGTCAAAAAAAATTGTACATGTTATAAAAAATAAAACCATATTTCAAAATTTTGTTAGCAAATATAAACCTCTATTATTCAAAAGTGATCCTCTCACGATCCCTTCTCTTCGCCTTCGTGATATCAATAGTATCCAACAATTCCATTTCGAAGGTAATGATTTTACTAGCGAATGTTTTCACAAAGATATGCATGCCCCCTATTAGGGGAGGAGCAAGATGAATGGTCAACTCAACATCTATCTCTTTCTTACCATGCCCTTAGCGAGTATATTCCCTGACCAAGGTAAGTGTAAAATATATTTCATAACATTTGTTTCAAACATTTCATCAAATAGATGGCAAGAATCCCTCATATTTGGCCCCTAACATACATATCAAGAATTTTGTTGATTTAATTCACTCTTGAACCAAACGTAGTTGTGACGACATGGGTGTGTAACATTGTCAATGATTTTCAAATGACATGTTGATCCAACACAGTTCCAAGTATTATGGGTTTTGGTGGAAACAATCTTTGTACTCTAGATCATCATTGAATTTGACCTTTATTCTAATTATAGAAAGTGAGCTAATCATACAATTACATGCATTTTATTTTCATTTGAAAAGTCTTTACTCTTGGAAAAATTTGCCAAAAATATTTGTGTAGACATAGATAAATATATGCATTGTATGCAAATATTTTGAATATACCAAAAAATTGCTCTCCTTGATTAAAATAAAATAAATATAAAAGCATAATAAAAATATGTTGGCTTGATAAACAAATTAATTTTTGAGTATATATATACCAAAATAAACCAAAACATTTATCAAATTAAATATAGAAATGGATCATAAGTAAATAATAAAAATATGTAGACTTGATAACCAAATTAATTTTTGAGTATATATATACCAAAATAAGCCAAACATTTATCAAATTAATCAAAGAAATAGATCTGAAAGAAAAATACAATTTACCTACTCTAGAGATTACATGATCACTCTAAGTTTCAACAAATAGAAAAGTGTGGAGGTGCATCTAATAGAAAAACTGAAGAAGAAAGATTATGATTATCTACTCTGTAATATATGTTATTTGATATCTTTCTTATTTCACTTTATTATTATTATACAACTTCTTAATGATTAAACATTCTTTCGTTATTATTCAACCTCTTTATTGACATTGATATATGTTTAAATATCCAAACATCCAAATTGTATTCCAATAATTTGAATATACCAAAAAAAAATTGGCGATAAAAATAAAATAAATATCAAAACATCAAAACGAATTAATTTTTGAGTATATATACCAAAATAAACCAAACATTTATCAAATTAATCAAAGAAATAGATGTAAATATATACTTTAATGCCCCTAGTTACTTTTTGATGTTTTATTTTTATTTATGTATAATGGAACAAGTGAGTTAAATTTTATATAAATATAATTTTGAAATTGAGAGTTTTAACAACTATACAATTAATTGACATAAACTTGGGTTAAAAGCACTTATCAAATCCTCAAAGTGTTTTACTAAGACAAGTGGGAGAAGAGAGCATGCAGAGGGATTATAGAAAACAAAAGAACTAGAAAAACTAGACTTGTTACAGGTGAAGACTCTATTTTATGTATCCACCCACGAAAATAGCACAGAGCTGCGAGAGAACATATGTGAGGGCTCTGTAGTAGAACAATCAGTAAGAAGAAGAGAATGCTAAAAAACAGTTTTAAACCTAAGAGTCCCAGCAAGGAGGTAGAACAACATAAGAGTTTCGAGATTTGCTTTACACACATGTTTCCTAAAAACCTAGTTCTTATTTACTAAAGATACATATATGATTAGTGCAAATTAATTATCTATTATTACAATCATATCTATATATTAATGGGTTACATGGTTACCAATGGCCGAAGAGAAATGATGATAAATTAGTGATATCTATGTTACTAACAATCTTTTACTTATTAGTATGAAATCTTTTATACTTGTAGATGAACTAAATATGGATTAATTAAAGAGAATAATTATAGTAAAACCATTTTTTATTTTACTATCTTTAAACCTATTAAAGAGTTGTTAAAGAGAGATTAACTATAGAAACAAGTTTAGTAATGAAGAAACCTTAATCTACAATTGATAAAATTATATATTTTAGCATTTATTTAATAACCAGCGATCTTCACAAAAACTAAGTGATTAATTATGATATTCACCAACCACTTTACTTGTACTTGTGTTAACATTTTAGATGAGCATAAAACATAAAAAACTGTTTTACATACTTTACATAATCAACCACTAAATTAAAATACCTAATACTTATGTTAAATATCAGATAACTAATTATTTTCAACAGCTACATTAAGATGTCTAATGACTATGTTAAAGTACCAAATAACTAATCATTTTAGTCGGCCATAAAACCAACATAAAGACGTGAACTAACATTTATTTATCTATTTGTTAGACCAATCACTTCACCACCTTTCACATTTCGTGAAGTAACAAGTTCTGCAACTCTGCTAAGACAATACTTTGAATTAACAAAAGCAGTCCAGCTTCTTATTTCTACTTGATTTCTGCTTTTCACTCTGAAGATCAGAAACATATCAAAGCAAAAAGTTGCGAGTAACATGGCACCAGCGACCCCTAAATTGAAGGGCATTTGCAAGGGATATCCTCCAAGAGACAACAGTAAAGGTGGTCCACTGGGGACGGAAAATCGTCATTGTAGGTCAATTAGCTGCGTCGAGACATTCGGTGGTGGTGGAGCTGTTAAACTGCTGGCTGAGAGGCAGAACAGCAGTTTGTCATTGCCGGATCAACGTAACAACAAAATCAAGGTCACCAATATACAGCCTTTTATGCTACTAACAGAGGTAGAAACACAAGTCTAATAATGTTTTATTGATAGAATCCATATATAGTTATGGAATAACCTATTGACTCGACCATTTGCACCAATCCGAAGGCCAGGGTCCATTTAGGCAACCGCCGTGCTTTCTTGGGTTGGCGTTGGATTGGTGCAAATGGTCCGGTCGATAGCCGTTAGTTATCAGCATAGTTACTATACCTTATCTTACCATAAACAAATGTGTATGCACAGTTTGACAAACATGTACTGTTTTGCAGCAAAGAGGCCAAATGAAAGAACAACAATTCATGAAAAAGTTACATCAGCAGATGGATGAGGAGCAAAAGCGCAGAATACCTATTGCACTAAGTTTGCCACTCACAACTGATAAACCACAAGTATGTTTTATAATATCGAATGACATCCTATCTAAAATCTCTTTTGTTATTTAAATTATATTGTAAACTGTTTTTTTCGTTTGTTTGTCACATTTACAGGTTTTACCAAAACCCCCAGTAAAAGAGCAGACCAAGCCATTAAATGTAAAGCTTCGCACAGAATCTAGAGCCGCTGAAAGGGCCGAATTTGATAACTTTGTATGTCTGAATCCTTTGATATTCTGTATTTCTGTTAAGTATCAAAAGGTCATCAATTCCTAACATTTCTTCCAATGGCTCCTTCTATAGGTGGAAGAAAAACTTTCCTATTTCGAGCATCAACAGCTGGAAGAAGAACTAATCCAGAAGGTATAAGTTATTCTCTATTATGAATCTCTTTTTTTTTTAGATTTTTAGAACAGTTTTATCATAAATTTTGTTATCAATTAACATGAATGACCTGAGCAGCAAATGGAAGAAGAAGAAATTAAACGATTGAGAGAAAAGATGATTCCATTAGCTCAAGGCATGCCCTTTTTCGATCGGACATTCGTACCAAATAAGTACGTGCTTCTTCCTCTAATCCAAATTTTAAGTTTTCGTGATTCTATATAATGAATGTACAATTAAAACCAAAATTGTAACAGGTCTTCGAAGCCTCTGACTGTGCCGAAAGAGCCCAAATTGCAGACCCATCGTCGTACAAGAAGCCTCGCATGAAGTGGGCTGCACCCGTGGAAGTTGCAGCATGATCAGTAAAAATTCTGTAGTCTCCATCTTATGAAAATATGTTATTTTTTTTCAAATTTTAGATAATCAGAATAATATTAATTAATATTATTACAATTTTCACAAAACCACCAAAAATATTTTGTTTCTTACTCAAAAAAACAACGTTTAATTATAAGTTAAATGTTATATATAGTTTTTAACTTACAAAATAATGATTAATTATAAGTTAAATGCTAATATGTTGGTACAAAACTTCTTTAACTCAAAACTTAACTAATTTATATATAAAATTAAAAATTAATTAATATAAAATTAAGTGATTTATAAATTATAATTAACTAAATTATAAAAAAATTAAATATCAAACAATAACATAATGATCTTACCTAACATAAAAAAACAAAAAGAGCCTCAACAACTACAAATTTAAATTACATCAAGATGCCATCAATCTAAAATATACAGAAATTGATTTTACAAAATTGGAAAAAAAACCTACACTGCACGCAGCACAACGACCTCATATATAATTGCATGGACAAACAAATATGCAATCCATCCAAGGTATCAAGCAACACATAGTTTCTAATATTATGAGAAAATCCATAAAAATAGATAGTTAGCAAGAGTACATAAGTTAATTAGCATTAGCATAACACATAGTTTCTAATATTATGAGAAAATCCATAAAAATAGATAATTAGCAAGAGTACATAAGTTAATTAACTTAGCATTAGCATAACACATAGTTTCTAATATTATGAGAAAATCCATAAAAATAGATAATTAGCAAGAGTACATAAGTTAATTAGCATTAGCATATGACAAAGGAAACATTGACGTGGCATCTTTGTCTTTGCTTGCATGAGCATCACCTATATACTTAAAACTCAAATATGTATTTGGTTTAATATTTTTTCATTTACTTTATAAACTTACCACTCAGCATAAGATATAAACTATGTAACCCTAAATTTTCTAAAAAATAAATTAATCAAATTACTTTAATTATTAAAAATAAATTTATAATATTTTTTTAGAAGTATGAAAGGACAATTGTATTTATAGTCATTTAATGCATTGTACAACCTTATATAAAATAATATTGGTAATAATATTGTCAAAATAAATTAATAATTCTTTAATTATTTACATTTTCATCATAATGTTAACATTTAATTATTGTGCATTATTTTACTTATGCAGAATGCAAAACATCTTCTTTACAATATTTATTTATAAAATACATTCTAATAACTTAAAACTAGGATGGGTAGAAAATAGTATAAAAGTAGTATATATCCATTTGAAATAAAAAGATGTTTTTTCAGTTTGAATCAAATCAATAGCTATATATAGGACACACCAAAGCTGATAAAGGTTTTCACCTCGAAAGATTTGATCCCTTTAAGGACTTGATAAAGCCTAAGATTTGGATCTATACTAATATACAATAAAAAACAAGATATTAACAAATATTTTGTAAAAACATTCATACAAAACATTAATTTTTTTTAAGAATTATACTACCAAAGGCTAAAACCTTATAAAAAATTTGAAATGGAGATTTGTATTTTTCTTTTTAATGTGAAAGAATTCTAAAAAACATGATATTGAGAATTCAAAAATTTCATATAAAAATGAATTGTAAATTTATATTGAATATAATGTCACTATACAAAGAATTAATAATGATTAATGATCTACAAATGTAGATCTACTCTCCTTGGCAACTCAACCCCTTTAAATAATGATCTCGTCGATAAAAACTATGACAAATTTCCAATACACAATTAACAACGATGGAACTTCCACATGAATGCATAAACCTTTGGTTTTACCCAACTTCATTAAAACAAAAATACCTGTTGTAGGTTGATTCTCTTCAATCATATAGACTACTGACCTTGAGGATCTGATACCAAAATGATTTGTAAGCCATTCCAGATGATTAATTAATTTCTCAAATTTCCATAATTAAAAATGAGATTTTATCAATTATTTCACATATAAAACATATCATACCTGGATTTAAATAATTCAACACATAAACATATATGCATACCATATTTGATATTGAAGTTCGTTAAACCCCATCTGACTACATCTTTGGGCTCAATGAATCACTGAACCAATTCATCAATCCATCAAATGGAACATATTACATCAAATTTTCAGTCAATAACTGAAATTACAACTGTGTACATAAATGACAGATATACCAATGTGATACCTCAAGCGTACATAATGAGAAGCTCTATTTCAAATGTAGTATCTTCAAGAACTGGACAACCACACGGTCTGGAACAAGATCCTACTATATGAATTTTCTTCCATCCCCTCAATCTGAAGTTCTTTGTCTGCTCATACCATCAATTGATTGATCCATCCATCGATTGACCTTCTGTCAACATACTTCACTTGACCTATGTCTATTGACCTTAGGTCAATAGACCTTTTGTCTATTTACCTTCTGTCAACATACTTCACTTCCATTGAATTCTCTTGATTATTAATTGACTCCTTGTCCATGTCTAAACAAATTGTTAAATAGAAGAGTTTGGCCGATGAATATATGTGGATAACGTGCCAAATTTGGGGTAAAATCCATATTGAATCCCACATTAATTGTAGGATAAGAATCCATGCCTAAACCAGGATCAAACTGGCATGAAATGAGGATCGAACTCAAATATATGTGTCCAAAGATCTCTGTTCAAATCGAAAAACGAAATCTGTAGTAGTAACTTTCGGTTTAAACCAGGGTCATTGATCCAATCTACCATCGAGCAAGATGACCCATCTATGATTGTGACCCGACTGTTGATGCAAACTTGTTCGATGTTGAATTTGCAATGCTGACTTTCCAAAACCAACTTTCCAATACCAACTTTTCGAAGCCAAATTTCCAATTTTGACTTTTCGAAATTGAAAGGTTTTGTCTATATTGAGCCAGCGTCATAACCGACATCAAAACTTTTCTAATTTTCCTCCTGACTCTTGCTTCCCAAATGTTTTGGTTTCGATGTTATAAGTTTGAATTCGATAGTCGACACAACCTCAACAAATTTTCCTTTTCATCTCTTGACTTCCGATAGGCCCTAGTTCTGCATGCCTTGCTTCTACATGCCACGTGTTGAAAGGTAATTGGTTCAAATGTAAAAATTCAAATTGTCATAACTCCCACATCCGAATTCAAAATTGAAAAATGGGTATCAATGGAAAGCTCTCAATGAGCCCTATACAACTACATGTGGAAGCATTTGAGGACTTTGAAAATTTTGGGAGATCCAACTGGATCAAGTACATACCTCATGCAAAGTTTTGTCAACCAATTGTGATGTTGGTGATTGATTTACCAAATAACATGCAGTATGCACTACCTCTGCTCAGAATTATTGTCCTATAGCAACACCACTAAGCATGCTCCTTGCCTTTTTCATAAATATCCTATTAAATATTAACGAAACTCCATTCCATTGAGGTGTGTATGAAGTAGTCTTTTTCCTTGCTATTCCACACTTCTTACATAATTCCTTGAATTCATTGTTACGTAACTCCCCACCATTATCTATCCTCAACACCTTTATTCTCTTTGCTTTTTTATTATCTACACGAACCTTGAAATCTTTAAATTTAGCAAATACTTTATATTTCTATTGAAGGAAGTAAATCTACGTGTTCCTTGAGAAATAATATATAAATGAAACATAATACACCAATATATCTAATGATGGAACATTCATAGGTCCAAAAACATTGCTATGTATTAAATCTAAAATTCCTTTTACTCTTGTAGCACCAGATGCAAATCTTAACCAATTTTGTTTTCCATATATGTAATGTCATAGAAATCAAAATCTAGTGTGCAATCAAACATTCCTTCAACCATATCTTTACCTTGTAATTCTTGAAGACCCTTCTCTCCAATATTCCCCAATATTTGATGCCATAGAATTATCTTTCCTCCAAACATAGTAGGGGTTCTGTCTTCCTTATCTCCTCCCTTGGGAAAAATAGAATTGTTACACCCATCCATGATTGTCCTTCTCAATAGTTTGTATAGAGTTCCATTCTTAAATTCCCTAATCAATACCATTTATCCTCTAACCATTTTGTATGTATATTTTTCAAACACAATATTTATGAATGCATCGCCCATATTTCTAAGGGATATCAAGTTTCTCACTAGATTTGAAATGTGTAGTACTCCAGGTAGAGTTATAATCCTTCCATCCTTGAGCTGCAACTTAACTCTTCCAAGAACAATGATATTAGTTGTTGAATAATATCTCGAGAACACATCTCCTCCATTGTACTTTTTATATTCACAAAACCACTCCCAAATGAAGAGTCATATGAAAAGACCCACCTGAGTCAATCAAGAAAACATCACAAATCTAACCGATAATTGTAGAGGCTAGGTACACATCCCCTCCTTATGAGGAGGTATTCACCTATGTGGAAGGGGTATCATCATATCCTTTCATTTTTTTGACATTTTTCTATCTACATTCCTTCTTATAGTTCTTATCTTTACTACATTTCCAACATTTCCTCAAATATTTTTAGTATAGATTTAGATCTACCCTTAGATTTATATTTCACCCCTAAAGCCTTATTTTTATTTCTTCTATGGGGATGACCTATCACAAACAAGGAATCCATGATATGACCATCCATGGTTTTTCAGCTCATTTCTTTTGATAGAAGGGATGCTACTATTTCATCATACTTTAAGGTGGCTTGACTAGCACTACCTATTGCTACAATCAAGTTATCCCAAGAATTTGGAAAAGAACCTAATAATGTAATGCATTTAACTTTTTCTTCCATTGTAAGACCAACATAGGTGAATTTAATTATTAGAGTATTGTATATATTTAAGTTGATGATTCGTCACTGTGTCATTATCATCTATCCTAAGCTGATACAACTTATTTTGCATAAACAACTTGTTTACTAGGGGCTTTGATTGATACCAACTCCCTATCTTATTCCATATATTTATAAAGTTTCCTCTCTAGAAACATTCAACAACATAGAATGTGTTAAGAAAATTCATATTGTACTTGTTTCCCTTTTTTCTAGTTTCTCCCAATATTATTTTGTTGATCTAGTGGGTTGTGTACCTACATCCACATCAATCCACTCTTCCATATCTATAAGAATATCTTCCATGTTGAGTTTCCATACCTCAATTTTTTGGCCATTAAATTTCTCAATATCAATTCTCGAACTACTCACCATTCTATTTCAATGCACGATCCATCTCTACAAAGCTCCCATTGGACCGAGGTTTATCACATACAAAAGATCTATAAATAGTGTTGAACCATCGACAACAAAGGTGATGAGCCCCTAAATCCAATAAAAACACTCTAATTCTACATGTAACTTTCTAACCTATGAAGAGAAGCAATGCATATCAATTCTTAAGCAAAATAGGTATTACATAATGCCATACACACAAGTATTTTACACTAGAAACCCTTAAAGAAAAAAACTACAAAAACTTAAAGTAGCACCTCTATCTTTATCATTTCATTTCTTAACCATTCACATTACAATATTAAGGTATTCTGCATCATCCAAAACCCTAATCTATTAACATGTATTAGAGATATACCCCAATCCCTTAACTAAGATTAAATTTCATATTTTTTTGTAAAAAACAAAAAATAGCCCAAAAAATATCGACACACCCACATGTAAAGAATATAAAACATACCCAATAATCACACATTTGAAATGATTTCTAATTAATTGTGTGTGAGCCAATGTTAGTACTTATTAAAGGATATGGGAGAAATTATCCATCATCTCTTTTCTTTGTGTGACTAGGGATTCCTCAAGCAATAACTTAATAGGATATCCTATTCCATCATCTCTTTTTTCTTCCACCATTGAATATTTCTTGGAAAAAAATATAATTTCCCCCCAATCTCATATATTTTGAGACTCAACTCCTAATATGTAGGCCTCATCTTGGACATGCATGGAAAAACAACAAAGAACATATTGCTCTAATATCACTAATCCAAATTATATAGAGAAACAAATGAAGATATAAATATAAATGGAAAGACATAGAGAGAAATTTCAAAGAGCACAATAGTATAGTAAAACCCCAATTCTATTAATGAATGACATGGAAAAAGACTATAAAATACAAAGCAAATCAAGCTAGCTAAAATGGTG
The DNA here is from genome assembly GCA_001517045.1 of Pseudotsuga menziesii. NCBI lineage: Eukaryota > Viridiplantae > Streptophyta > Pinopsida > Pinales > Pinaceae > Pseudotsuga > Pseudotsuga menziesii. Next base: position 517,947 of record LPNX010876083.1, on the reverse strand, counting down.
GTAAATTATCTGTAACACCTTTGTTTTGATCCCCTTTGGATAAAAAATGTATAGGATGTATATATTGTAATTAATCATGGTGTGGAGCTCAAGGAAAAATCCCCACCATCGATTTAGCTTTTTACGTTTTGGCGATTAAAATTGATGTCGATGGTATATTGTGCTAGCCAGACACGTTATAATTTTGGACATCATGAAAATATGCAATTTAATTAAATATACCCACAAACAGCTATGTCAATGCAACAAATAATGATATGGGGGCATGATTTCCTAAGGATAAGGGGGATAATGTTTAACCTTGAGGGAATGGGGAGAATCCATGTGTCAAGAGGAGAACCCATCATCTACCAACCACCTTTCTTGTGTTATTCACCAGCCGTTTAAATTATCCAAGAGTTAGTTGGGAAGTTATTACCTTGGATCTTGGGAGGCACGGGAAGCTATCAAATCTGGTAGGGTCGTCATCCTTGACCACACACATGTCCAAACATGAGATTCATTCATTATTCCTCACATGGAAGAGGGCATCAAAATTCTACTCATGCACGCAGACATTCCTCACGCACTCAGACAGCCACACTCTCCTCACACACAAACATTTTTCTCATTCACTCAGGTAGTGAATACTCATGCATGTTGCTGATTCCCTCGTGCACAGAAGTTTTTTCCCTCAGTCGTCCATCACCCATTTACCCCTGCTCGTATTTGTAGTCTGTTTCCATTCTCCCATGGTGGGAGGATCATTTATGACAAAGCGAGCAGTAGATGGGAGAAGAGACCCAGATTTCTCAGTGGTTGTTGAGTTGTTTTCATCCACATGATGATATTGATCAATTGGTGAAGTCAATTTTGGTCACAAGGTTGTTGTTCCCCAATTACCATTCGAATTTTGGCTCCCATGATCTTTTCTTCCATGCCCAGAACTTGCAATTGCTGTGTATGTTACTAATGTCTGGTCTGAACAGGTTTGGGAGGGGAAATGTGGTCTGAATAGCTTGATAAACCTAGTGTGAGAAGGAACCTCATAGACAGAGCTAGGGGGATGGATTTCTTTCTTACACACCCTAAATAAAACTGGAAGGGAAGGCATAGCTTGAGGGACTATGTAGTAGAGAAGGGGATGCTTCCTTTTGTTGGGTGTGTAGATGTTTTAGAAGCCAGGCTAGATATGGTGCAGGCGTCCATAGCTTTGTGGTTGAGCTCACTAGCTTAGCAGTCATCCTTTCCATATCCTTTGTAGCCTCCTAAACCCAACTGTGTTGGCTTGGCTGAGTTTTATTGTATCCTTGGCTATGTATGAGCCTACTAGTGTTCCTTATTCCTTGTGGGAATCATGGCCAACTTCGGGGTGGTAGTGCTGCTGAGAGATTGATGAGCACACTGGCATATGGTTGCGTGGAACGTTGCAACGACATAGCTAGTTGCGGGACGAGCTTCTTCCACGATAAGTCTCTCTTTTCTATTTTATCTCTGCAACTGTATGTGCTTATGGATTAATATGAACATGTTAAATGATTGAATGGAAAGCATTTCACTTCCACTGTATGTTAATGATTTAGGCATCTATGCATGTTGTTAGTTCAATGTATTTCATTTTATTTTCATGGGGCTAGTTTTTACAGATATGATAGCACCATGGTCGCGTTGCCTCTTAGGTAGACGGGAGGGGACGTGACATTATATCTGCAGAGATATGTGTTGTATATGCTAATTCAAAAGAAGTCATCACAAGAGGACAAAAGTTCCTTTGAACATAAAGCATGATAATTTCCATAGGATTCAAAAAAGATCCAAAACCCTAACCCTAGGAAATGATGTGGAAAACAAATGTGGTCTGCAAGGAGGCTAATTGATACTTCAACTTCTAAAGGGCGATATTTTTTCTTGCAAACTTCACTTAGGGTGTTTCTTTTAGACCATTACAAATCTTATATCATGCTATATTATTTTAATATTCTAATCTATCTACGATTGCATGGCTTATGTAATCTATAAAAAATGCAAGGAGAATGTTCAAAAACTGTTTTGGAAGATGATGACCTTAAAATTTGTAGTAAAATTGTTGAGACATTAAACCATTTTTAAATAGTGGAACATGTGATTAGCCATTAATATCCACTTGAATCAATAAATGGGTTCAACCTAGGATGCCATAAATTCTTAAATATGCATTTTTTGTTCGTAAATCAAAGTCCGTTACTAGCAATATGTGTTGATCCCTACACTGAGATGAATAAGAGAGTAAAAAGAAACTTATCATTTGAATGGTTCAATAGTTCAGATTTGTAGCATGGGAGCTACAAATCTTAATATTAATGTAGTATAAACTCACTTGAACATAGGGGGAGATGATATTTGATTTTCTTAATAAATTTATGTTTAAATGAAATCTCTACGCCTTATGTCTCTATGATATTTGAACATGGGTCTATGGTATTTGAACATGGAACTCATACACACATAAGAACACAAGACTTCTACCATTTTATATCACCCATTTTCAATAAATTTTTGGTAGGCCTAAAGTAGAACCTAAATGGGGTTGGTACATACATGTGTGCATGGTTAGTGCTATTCATATGTGAAACATTCAACCACTACCTCAGTTGATCCATGTATAGCTTAAAGTACCACATAAATATATCATTTTGGTTGACCTTTATGAGAACACAGAGTGCACTTTATTCCACTTCTTTTTAGGTTTGAAGTGGGATTTGTTACAAATTGTATTTCTAACTTAGTTGATGAAGCAATATTCCCACAACTTTACTCTTGTTTATATGTTTCTTATAACACCATTTCATCATTTTTTTTATTTAGTGAAAAATTTGTTTCTATAGCTACAACATCTAAGATATAAATGATATGACTTTGATATAACAAAGGTGGACCGATGACTTATTTCTATTTGAAATCATTTGGAAAACAAATCAAAGAAAGAGTGATCAAGAAATTGTGAGTAACATGACATTGTTGTTGGAGTCCCCTAAAATTAAGGCTATACAAGAGATTTTATCCAAAATACAATAGTAAAATAGGTAAACTAGGAAGGGAAATTATCGTCGGAGGTGTAATAGCTATGTTGAGAGACTCGATGGAAATGGAGAGGTTCAACCTTTGACTAAGAGGCAATCCAACAATTTGTCTTTGTCAAGTTGAAATTGCCATAGTGTTGCTTGATGATGTAGAGTGATCAAATACAAAGATGGTGCTTCCACCAACCTTAGTTACACTCACAGTCTCATCTTTGCAACACCTAGGAACAATGGGTTAGGGAATCATGGGTTTTAGTTATGCGACTATAAAATGATTAGTTTTCAATATATGGGGTCATGTTTTGGGACTTGTCTGGTTTTGAAAGAACTAGAAGTTGCCTCATTCCTAATGCAAAATATTTCAGATATTTTGTAGAAGTAGATTGTTTTATGTTTGTATATATGGTTTATATTTAGCATGGACTTGTAAACTCAAAAAAAATATTAGTAGGCATGCTAAACATTTTCATCTTCAATGTGATTTATCTCGTACTTGCATCTAGTTTTATTCATTATACTAGAACATGAATGAAAGAGAAGGGTCCAATTCAAACAACATACAGATATTTGTGATTGGCCTAGTAGTAAACTTAATATTACTTGATGTTTTTTTTGAATGAATTAGTGCCTTTAAACAATGTTGATTTACGTTTTTCAACCACTTAGACTATAGAAACCTTTTAAGCTATATAGGAGGAGATTATGTATTTTTTCTTAGAGCCTCCACTAAGATAGAGCACTAGGTGTAAGGTCGAATATTTTTGTACATGTTACAAAAAATAGAACCATATTTCAAATGTTGTTAGCAAATATCAACCTCTATTGTTCAAAAGTGATCCTCTCATGATCCCTTCTCTTCACCTTCATGATATCAATGGTATCTGGCAATTCCATTTCCAAGGTAATGATTTTCCTAGAGAAAGTTTTCATAAAGATATGCATCACCCTTGTTAGGGGAGGAGAAAGATGCATGGTCAACTCAACGTCCATATCTTTCTTACCATGCCCTTAGCGGGTATATTCTCTAACCAAGGTAAGTGTAAAATCCATTTCATAACATTTGTTTCAAACATTTCATCAAATAGATGGTGGGAATCCCTCATATTTGTCCCCTAACATACATATCAAGAATTTTGTTGATTTAATTCAGTCTTGAACCAAACATAGTTGTGACAACATGGGTGTGTAACGTTGTCAATGATATGTTGATCCAATGCTATGGAATGTTGAAATTTTACTACATGATAGAAATAAGTCTTTAAGGACCTTCTACCCCATCATTCCCCACTTTATGCTTTAGGAGATAGTCACATTTTTCTACACCCAAGGCGTTTAAAAATTGTGGCATACAACTACTTCCAATACCTATCCAACTATTATGGGTTTTGGTGGAAACAATCTTTGCACTCTAGCTCATCATTGAATTTAACCTTTATTCTAATTATAGCAAGTGAGCTAATCACACAATTACATGCATTTTATTTGCATTTGAAAAGTATTTACTCTTGAAAAAATATGCCAAAAATATTTGCATTGGTTGTCTAAAGGATTGCCTTCTATGTTGAGCCTTGATCTTTGGTATTATGTTGAGAAATGAAGATCTATAGTAACCGTTTAAGGAGAAATGTGAAGTTGTGTAACTAATTACCTTAAAAAATCCAAAAACTCATGAGAGTTTTAGGGAATAAACCAACACCCTGTTTCCCTATGGAGTTCATGAGAGTTTGCTTTAATCTTGGCTATATTAATTTTCTTTCGTGATCTAGCTACTACCGAGATATTCTTATGATCTTGCAAGTTAGGATTAATGACCTCCTTATAGTATCTTAATTTTTTCTTAACCGCTAAATTTTTCTCACACCAGAATTTCTCTTTAAACTTAGAAGTAATAATATTTTTGACATTATCAATGTTCTGCAAAATGTTGTTTTCATTAATGCCCCAATGTCTTAACCAAGCCATGGTATCTTTACACCAACACCACTTGAGGCATAGTTGGTTTTGACTTAAGTTTAAAATAATTTTAGAAAGTCTCTTGTTTCCTATGTTATTTATCTTATGCTTGTACATTAGGTACCTAGTCATAGCAAAGCTCTCGAGGGGGGAAAGACCCACTTCTATGAGGAGAATAGGATAAGGTGTATTGCTTTTAATTTTGAGGTTGCAAGTTATAAACCGCTTCTATATTTGCTCAATATTCCTCCAATATTCTCTAGAAATGTTGCACCCCCATATTTCACAACCATACAAGATAACAAGGATGAGAATAGTTTCAAAGAGGAACTTCCTTTTATCCCACATGACCAAATTAGTTGATTTACAGTTATTGTCAAGACCAAAATAAGTTTTCCACCCTCCATTAATCATTTTCTCAATGCTATAGTTCCAATTGAGCTTGTGATGAATATAAATTCCGAGATACTTGTAAGAAGTCACTTCCTCTAGATTTCTATTATCATAAATAAAATTTGGATAGGTGTCTTTCTTAGATTTTATAATCATGATTTTTGTCTTGTCGATGTTCACAGTCATACCCATGCTAGAGCTACAAACATATTTAAGAATTATTAATTTCCTATCGAGATCAAAAGGACACATTTCCATAAGAACAATATCATCAACATAAATTAGGAGGATGATAACTATCTCAGCTAAGATTGTACCGTTGCAACCTGGTTCTTCTAAACACTTTTCTAACTTATCAATGTAAATGCCAAAAAGGGTAGGGGAGAGGGGAAAGCCTTCTTTAACTCCAATGTTACATTTTATATATGTTTTCCACCCCTCATTATTCTTAAAATTGCCAATGACCTTTTCATATAACCTTATCGCGACAACTCTCAACTCAAAAGGAACCTTAAGCTCCTCTAGCCTATTCCATAGGTTATTTCTAGACATTGTATCTAAAGCTTTTCTAAAATCCACAAAGCAATAAAATAGGTTAGACTTATTATTATGACATTCCTTTGCAATGATCCTAAGTCTAACAAGGCAGTCGATGGTTGAATGATTCCTTATAAAATATGCTTGGCCTTTAGCCCACTTACCTTCCGTTTCTAGCCATTCATTGATCTTCTTTTCTAATATAATACCATATAAATTAGCTAAGAGAGGGATAATCATAATAGTCTGATAATTAGAGGGAACATTTTTATCGCCACTTTTGAAAATATGAATAATGAGGCTTTGAGTCCAATGTGTAGGAAACCCTTGCTTAACCACTAAATTAAATAGTTTGTGGATGTGCAAGATGAGGAAAAACCCTCTAATTTTTATAATTTATGCTTGGTAGCCTTTAATGTCTTTGGATTTTCCATTTGCTAAGCACTTAATCCCAAATCTATGTCTTCTAATGAGAAAACTTCTTTCATTGTAAGAAGAGTTTGAATGTTATCTCTCATATCCGAGGATTCATAAAGCGTTTTAAGATAGAAATTCCAATCTTTTAAAGAAATTTTACTGTCTTCTTTTGTTTTGCAAGTTAAAATCTTCCTCAAGAATTTCTTAGGTGCCACCTTGGAGAGGTGTAAGATATTTTCATGCCTTTTACTTAGATAATGCCTTTTTTCTTTTAATTAAGGTTTTGTAGTGATTTATCTTGTCCATTTTTTTTGAATATGTAGTAGCTTGCTTAATTTCTTTTCTCACATCTTTACACTCTTGATCATACCAAGGGTTTGTTTTACTATGGAGGGTTGGTTCTACTATTGCTTGTTTTAGTCGAGACTTCAAAACAAAACTTGTTAATGGACGATGAGAGGGCTGTATCAAAATTATGGTAGACATTTTCTATATTTTCCATGCTGGATAAAGGAAGCAGTTCATTTTTTAGATCATGGAGAAAAATGACAGCTTTTTTTAATGGAAGATCATGTGCTTTTGGCAATGATAGTTTTCCTCCTTAGGATGGCTATCCATGACAATATTAAAATATGTCGGCTTGATTTAAGAGAATTAATTTTTGAGTATATATATACCAAAATAAACCAAACATTTATCAAATTAATCCAAGAAATAGATCGTAAATAAATAATAAAAATGTGTAGACTTGATAAACTAATTAATTTTTGAGTATATATACCAAAATAAAACAAACATTTATCAAATTAATAAAAAAAATAGATAGTAAATAGTTTATTTAATTACCAAGCACTTGGTAAATAAATAAACTTGATTCAACCATATGTTTAAATTTCACACTCCGCATAAATCTATGCTTCCATGAATTAAGAGATAAATATCCAAATATCCAAATTGTATGCCAATGCATGGAAGAAAAATACAATACCTACTCTACAAATTACATGATCACTCTAATTACCAACAAATAGAAAAGTGTGCAAGTGTATCTAATAGAAAAGTGTTGAATAAGAAATATTAAGATCACTTAATTTGTAGTATATATGTTATTTGATATCTTTATCATTTCACTTCATTATTATACAACTTCTTAATGACTAAACATTCTGTGTGTGTTACTATTCAACTTCTTATTGACATAGATAAACATATGTATTGTATGCAAATATTTTGAATATACCAAACTGTATGCCAATAATTTGAATATACCAAAAAATTGGTCCACTTGATAAAAATAAAAAATATATAAAAACATAATAAAAATATGTTAGCTTGATAAACAAATTAATTTTTGAGTCTATATATACCAAAATAAACCAAACATTTATCAAATTAATTAAAGAAATTTATCATAAGTAAATAATAAAAATATTTAGACTTGATAAACAATCTAATTTTTGAGTATATATATATATATATATATATATATATATAAGCCAAACATTTATCAAATTAATCAAAGAAATAGATCGTAACGCATGGAAGAAAAATACAATTTACCTACTCTACAAAATACATGATCACTTCACTTTAATTTTAAACAAATAGAAAAGTGTGCATGTGTATCTAATAGAAAAACTGAAGAACAATGATTAAGATCATGCACTCTGTAATATATACGTTATTTGATATATTTCTGATTTTACTTTAGTATTATACAACTTTTTAATGACAACATTCTTTCTGTGTTATTATTCAACCTCTTTATTGACATTGATATATATCCAAATATCCAAATATCCAAATTGTATTCCAATAATTTGAATATACCAAAACAAAATTGGTGATAAAAATAAAATAAATATGAGAACATAAAAGAAATATGTCAGCTTGATCAACTAATTCATGTTTGAGTATATATGTACCAAAATAAACCAAACATTTATCAAATTATTCAAAGAAATAGATCGTAAATAAATAATAAAAATATGTCGGCTTGATGAGGGAATTAATTTTTGAGTATATATATCAAAATAAACCAAACATTTATCAAATTAATCAAAGAAATAGATAGTAAATATACTGTAATACCCCTACTTTTTGATGCTTTATTTTTATTTACGTATAATGGAACAATTAAATTTTATATAAATATAATTCTCAAATTGAGAGTTTTAACAGCTATACAATTAATTGACAAAAACTTGGGTTAAAAGCACTTATCAAAACCTCAAACTTTTTTTACTAAGACAAGTGGCCACTACTAAGGAGGGTTGGTTATTTGCTATAAAATTCCTAGGAAAAGAGAAGAGGGCATGTAGAACAATTATAGAAAACAAAAGAACTAGAAAAACTAGAGTCAAAAGAACTACAAAAAGTAGAGTTGCGAGAGATCACAGAGGTGAAGGCTCTATTTGATGTATCCACCAAATAGCCTAGGGCTGAAAAAGAAAATCTGTGAGTTGTTACACTATGTAGCATAACAACCACTGAGAACAAAAGAATGTGAAAAAACAATTTTAAACCTAAGAGTCTAGACAAGGGGGTGGAACAACATAAGAGTTTCGATTTTTGGTTTACATACATGTTTCCTGAAAACCTAGTTCTTATTTATTACATATACATTCATGTTTACTGCAAATTAGTTATCTATTATTGCAATCATATCTCGATATTAATGGGTTATATGGTTACAAATGGTAGAAGAGAAATGATGATAAATTAGAGATATCTATGTTACTAATAATATTTTACTTATTAGTATAAAATCTTTTATATTTGTAGTTGAACTAAATATGAAGGGACACCTTAGATTAATTCAAGAGAATAATTATAGTAAATCCATTTTTCATTTTACTACCTTTAAACCTATTAAACGGAGATTAACTATAGAAACAAATTTAGTAATGAAGAAACCATAATCTACAATTGATAAAATTATATATTATATATTTTAGCCTTTATTTAATAACCAGGTATCTTCACAAAACTAAGTGGTTAATTATAATATTCACCAACCACTTTACTTGTAGTTGTGTTAATATTTTAGATAACCATAAAACAAAAAAAAATGTTTTACATACTTTACATATTCAACCACTAAGTTAAGATACCTAATACCTATGTTAAATATCAAATAACTAACCATTTTCATTTTCAACCGCCCCATTAATATGTCTAATAACTATGTTAAAGTACCAAATAACTAATCATTTTAGTCGGCCATAAAACCAACATAAAGACATGAACTAACATTTATTTATCTATTTGTTAGACCAATCACTTCACCACCTTTCACATTTCGTGAAGTAACAAGTTCTGCAACTCTGCTGAGACAATACTTTGAATTAACAAAAGCATACCACCTTCTTATTTCTACTTGAAGATGAGAAACATATCGAAGAAAAAATTTGTGAGAATATAAGGAAGAGATATCTTGTATCTACGTTGAATATAAGGAAGGATATCATCCCATAAGTGTGTTTTTTTTGAGTTTTGCATTCTCAAGATATAAAAATTGATCTTGTTGAAAACCTTTATTAGTCCATTGATTTGGGGTGAAAGGAAATCAATTTGGTTAGTTTTGTGTTCATCATTGATTACAAGATAGACTAGAAAGTAGTCAAGAAACTATTGTCTCAATTTGAAATAATGGTCAATGGTACCTAAAAATCAACCAAAACATGCTCAAATAAGAGCTTAGTAGTGACCTCTATTGTGATGCCCTTTTACAAGTCATTGAAATTGCCATCTTAGAGAACTAATCAACAACCACAAAAAGATACTCATTGACATGCTTGGTTGAAGGTAGGTAGGATATGAATTCATGGAGGTATACTCTTAGGTTCTATCTAGGGTAAGTAGAGGATTTTATAACCTTTGTTTCATGGTGTCAAGTTTGGTGATGGAACAAGAAGTAAACAATTTGATATATCTATCAGCATCCTCTTGGAACCTTGGATACTAGAAGTACTTTTATAACACCACCACTATTCACTCCACATCGAAGTACCTTTCCACCTACTTGTAATGAGCCTCCCAAACAATTTTATCATGCTTGTTTATCACATCCCCATCCATAAATCCAACCAATGTTGGGGGGCATGAATGGATTATGGGATTTAAATTTTTTCCCTATAGCCATTGTACAAATTCATAACATTTAAAATGTGTGGGTAGATTTATAATAAAAATACACAATGGAAATAACTCTACCCACACACACACATAACATGCATATACAAGAATAATCATTACATGCATCAAATACAAACATTGCATATTCAAATACAAAAGATTGTTGATTTTTAAACAAAGAAAATCCAATAAATTGGTTGTGTAAGACCAATTTTCCACCCAACTATATGCACTCTATCCAAATTATACTCTTTCTGTTGAGAGGCCACTCCCAATCTGGGTTATGAGGGCACTAGGGTGAAGGAAAAAATTACAGGCTTCTCTCTCTCAACCCACAACCCTTTTTGCTCTCTATGCTTAGCCAAATTATCATACATATCTCTACATGGATCTCACTTTTCCATTACAACCATGGAACGCCTTCCAACTTCTTCACAAAACACAAGGAAGGCATCTCCATTCACTAATCCATACTTCCCTCAAGAGATACAACCCTTAGAGTGCTTACCACTGTGTGCGATAAGAGTCCAACCCATTGTATGGTGTTGGAGAACCTCCTATAATGTTAAATTATATTCTCAAGCATTTGTGAGTAGAAAACATCTATGGGTAAATATTCATAACTTTCCCAACCTCTATGCTCACCTACATCCATCTCTTTTCCATTGAAGTATGCATGTGTGCCTCTAAATTCAAGTTTTTGGGTTATACATAGTATGATGATGTCCATGAACAACAATAGGATCTCTAGGTAGTGTATATATTAATGAGAAAATGAGTTTTGACTCCAAAGGATATGATATAATCGTGAAAAGAAAACTAACATAACTTATGACCAGATAAGAAAAGGACGTATGGAAACTGATATAACGGTCATAAAAGTGCATTCACCCCCATGCTTCAATAACTACATGAGGTGACTTTCTCACCAACCTCACAAGTGCATTCAATGATTGAATTTAATAGTAAAAAAGAATGAAATTGGCCTATTTAAAGATCATGGAAGCAACTAGATGAGTTTGAAGGTTGACACTTGGCAATAGAGGATTTAGTCTCCCATAGGATCCCTTTCCTCTTCCCCTCTTATCGAATCATATCCCATATAGTTCTCTTTACATAACTATATTGTACCATTTTATTATTGTTCCAACACAATATTTACATAGCTTTAAAGTTAGCATGACAAGGAAACCTCACAATACAATTAAAAATATTTACATCACACATGCCTAGTCATTCACTAGTCAGGCCTTGGACTTGAACCCCGCAATAGGAATCCATACGAGCATATTTACATCATTTATATAATTTTGATTCAATACATTAGAAGTCAAAATTTGGGGTACTGCAGTGCTTTAGAAAACATAGATATGGACCAAATGGCATAAAAATCCATTCTATAAAAAAAAGTTTGATACTAGCTTTCTCACAACTAGTGCTCGATAGGTAATGACATAGTTAGTGTCCTTGTCACACCATTGGGGCCACTTAGAGATATTGGGTATACAAGGTTTGAGAGACAAAGGTGGACTGAGGTAGTTTGCAATGAAAATACTGGTACCCTTATTGTACTTGATTTTCATTGAATTATTTTAGCTACATGGATCAATTTTGGTGGTATCCATTTTGTAACTTTTCATGTATCTACATTAACTATAGGGGCTTGGGATCAATGTGGACGATTGTCTCCTTCCATAGGACATAATTAGTTCATTAGTGACACCCCTACATATTGAAGTGCATTTTTGTATCATAGATGGGGTACCTATAAACCTCATTAGAGACTATCTTGCTATGGCATACCATCAAATGTTGATTATGAGTGAGGACTACATAGGCAACATGATCAGAAGCATTTATCTCAACATCAAAGGGTTATTGTAGGTTTGGTAGAGTGATTATTGGTGGTACTTCAAATCCTTGAATGCTATTGTTGTGATTGAGGGAAAATGAGACTGGTTATGGCATTACCTTGGCTACTTGGATTAGGGTCCAAGTGATATAAGAGAACCCCAACATGAAATTGAGATAAACTTTGGTGAGGCCCAAGAAATGTAGATATTTTTTGTAGATGTAGGCTCGACCAATCATGAATGTATTTGATCTTGTATAAATCCACATGCAAACCATGTTTTTCCATGATGTATCCCTGATGCTGATTTGTCTCCATATTGAATGATCATATCTAGAAATTGGCATATCATTTGTTTTGTCATAGGATACTTTGAGTATTTGGATGTTCTACAATTTTTTTCCCATGTTGTTGAAAATGATGATATATTATCCAAATATACAACCACGCTCGAATTTGTGAATGATTACAAGATAGAATCCATAATTCTCATGAATTTTGATAGAGTGTTATTCAAGCAAAATGGAATGACCAAGCACTTAAAAAGTCCTTTTAAACTTGAATGTTTTCTTACATACATCATTTTTCTCACTAGGTGGTATATTGAATTAAGATAAATATTACTAAATAACTTAACACCCTTGAGTTGATCATCAATTCAAAGGATTGGATATTAGTTCTTGAGTGTGATTTTGTTTAGATATTTATAATCAATATAGAGTTTCTATGTCCCATAATTCTTCTACAACAGCACAATTAGACTCCCGGAGTGTGAGTAGCTCAATTGAATGTAGACATTTTGGATGAGATCTTGAATATGAAGTTCGGTTTCTTCATTTTCTAGAAGGGTAGTTTGTGTACTAGGACATTAGGTGAAGGAGTTACAAGTATGAAAACAGTTGAATACTTGAACTAGAAGTGTATATACACCCGTACAAGTGAAGAACATATATCTATTTATTTTGCCATGATTCTACCACTATATTATGCATCTACTTATACTATGTACAAAGATTCCATGTAGAAGTTATGGAGATTATAGTCATCTTGCACACATTTCGATTAAATCACGAAGAGGATAAATTTGTTGGTTTTAGATATTACATTCTTGCACTATTTTGTTGATATCAAGGAAACTATGGTGGTGAAAACTAATTATACTGCTATGTAGAGTTAACCTCCAAACGTTACAATGAGACTAAGGTGCCTAGACTCATAAGCAACATGATATTTCTACATATAAGGTTTTCCTAAAATAACATCACAAAATTAAAGTGGGGAACCATCACATAATGGCTAATCTTTGAAGGGTTTGATTCCATAGGGAAGGTGAATTGTTTCTTCGTGTGGATGTCTCGTCCATTTCTCAACCAATCGACGATGCATGGATAGAGGTGTGGCATTGTTGGAATATTCAATCTCTTGACGAATTCAATTGAGATCAAGTTCCTCTAGAAACAATGAATTGTGGTAGAATCCCCTTAAACCACTTCTTTTAATGGAATAATTAATCATCTTCCTCAAGATATTCTATATCTCCTAGTTGGAAATTTGTAAGTGCAATGGTATCATTGGGTTTTGCATCAAATCCACTTTCTCTTATTAGCCCCTGAATCAAAATCCATGAAAGGGACTAACTCTAATTCTTTTTATTCGAGTTGCAATTACTTATTTGAGTGACTTATGTTAATGTTATGCTAACGTATTTAATGGAATTCACACCACTTTCCAACATCCTTCATCAAATTATTGTTACCTTTATCTGTCTACATCTTGGATTTCTTGTCCTAAGTTTAGGTATCATTTTTATATTATTTGATATGCAATTTAGGACCACCTTTATCATGCTTACTCTATGGTAGATCGCAGACCCAAACTCCCATTTATTCTTCTACTTATTTTTTTACTTGATTTTGACAACATATCAATAAGTGACTTGCACAATGACATACACACAAGTATTTTACCCTAGAAACCCTTAATTGAAAAAACTAGAAAATCTTAGAGTAGCACCTCCATCTTTATCATTGCATTTCTTAACCATTAAAAATACAATATTAAGGTGTTCTGCATCATCCAAAACCACAATCTATTAAAATGTATTAGAGATATACCCTAATCCCTTAACTAAGATTAAATTTCATATTTTTAGTATAAAAAAAAAATAGCCCCAAAAAACCCACACACCCACATGTAAAGAATATAAAACATACCCAATAATCACACCTTTGAAATGATTTCTTGTTAATTGTGTCTTAAGCCAATGTTGGTACTTATTGAAGGATATGGGAGAAATTATCGATCATCTATTTTCTTTGACAGACTAGGGATTCCTCAAGAAATAAATTAATAGGATATCCTATTCCATCATCTCTTTTTTATTCCACCATTGAATATTTCTTGGAAAAAAAATATCATTTGCTCCCAATCTCATATATTTCGAGACCCAACTCTTGATATGTAAACCTCATTTTGGACCTGCATGGAGAAACAACAAAGAACATATTGTTCTAATACCACTAATCCAAATATATAGAGAAACAAATGAAGATATAAATATAAATGGAAAGACATAGAGAGATATTGCAAAGAGCACAATAGCATAGTAAAACCCCAATTCTATTAATGAATGACATGGAAAAAGACTATAAAATACAAAGCAAATCAAGCTAGCTAAAATGGTGGTAAATTATCTCTGAAGAGAGATGTGTTGTATATGCTAATTCAAAAGTGCCTTTGAACGTCATCACAAGAGGACAAAAGTGCCTTTGAACATCAATCATGATAATTTCCATAGGATTCAAAAAAGATACAAAACCCTAACCATAGGAATAATGTGGAAAAAAAATGTGGTCTGCAAGGAGGCTAATTGATACTTCAACTTCTAAAGGGCGATATTTTTTCTTGCAAACTTCACTTAGGGTGTTTATTTTAGACCATTGCAAATCTTATATCATGCTATATTATTTTAGTATTCTAATCCATCTAAGATTGCAGGGCTTAAATGTAATCTAGAAAAAATGCAAGGCGAAGGTTCAAAAACTGTTTTGGAAGACGATGACCTTAAAAATTGTAGTACATTTGTTGAGACATTAAACCATTTTTAAATAGTGGAACATGTGATTAGCCACTAATATCCACTTGAAGCAAGAAGTGGGTTCAAACTAGGATGCCATAAATTCTTAAATAGGCATTTTTTGTCCATAAATCAAAGTCCCTTACTAGCAATATGTGTTGATCCTTACACTGAGATGAATAAGAGAGTAAAAAGAAACTTATAATTTGAATGGTTCAACAGTTCAAATTTCTAGCCTCAGAGCTACAAATCTTCTAATATTAATGTGGTATAAACTCACTTTAACATAGGGGGAGATGATATTTGTTTTTCTTAATAAATGTATGTTTAAATGAAAACTCTACGCCTTATGTCTCTATGATGTTTGAACATAGTTCTATGGTATTTGAACATGGGACTCATACACACATAAGAACACGAGACTTCTACCATTTGATATAACCCATTTTCAATAAATTTTTGGTGGGCCTAAAGTAGAACCTAAATGGAGTTGGTACATACATGTGTGCATGGTTAGTGCTATTCATATGTCAAACATTCAACCACTACCTCGGTTGATCCACGTATAGCTTAAAGTACCACATAAATATATCATTTTGGTTGACCTTTATGAGAACACACGGTGCACTTTATCCCACTTATTTTTTGGTTTGAAGTGGGATTTGTTACAAATTGTATTTCTAACTTAGTTGACATTCTTAAAGGAATTTTAATGTTTTAATGAAGCAATATTCCCACAACTTTACTCTTATTTATATGTTTCATATAATACCATCTCATCATTTTTTTTTTATTTAGTGAAAAAATAGTTTCTATAACTACAACATCTAAGATAATATGATATGAATTTGAATTAACAAAGGTGGACCGATGACTTATTTCTATTTGAAATCATTTGGAAAATGCATCAAAGAAAGAGTGATCAAGAAATTGTGAGTAAGATGACATTGTTGTTGGAGTCGGTTGATCCACGTATAGCTTAAAGTACCACATAAATATATCATTTTGGTTGAGATTTATGAGAACACAAAGTGCAATTTATTCCACTTATTTTTTGGTTTGAAGTGGGATTTGTTACCAATTGTATTTCTAACTTAGTTGACATTCTTAAAGGAATTTTAATGTTTTAATGAAGCAATATTCCCACAACTTTACTCTTATTTATATGTTTCTTATAAAACCATTTCATCATTTTTTTATATTTAGTGAAAAAATAGTTTCTATAACTACAACATGTAAGATAGTATTATATGAATTTGAATTAACAAAGGTGGACCGATGACTTATTTCTATTTGAAATCATTTGGAAAACGCATCAAAGAAAGAGTGATCAAGAAATTGTGAGTAAGATGACATTGTTGTTGGAGTCCCCTAAAATTAAGCCTATACAAGAGATTTTATCCAAAAGACAGTAGTAAAATAGGTCAACTAGGAAGGGAAATTATCATCGGAGGTGTAATAGTTATGTTGAGTCAGTTGGTGGGAATGGAGAGGTTCAACCTTTGACTACGAGGAAAGCCAACAATTTCTCTTTGTCAAGTTGAAATTTTCATAGTGTTGATTGATGATGTGGAGTGATCAAATACAAAGATGGTGCTTCCACCAACCTTAGTTACACTCATAGTCTCATCTTTGCAAGACCTAGGGACAATGGGTTAGGGAATCATGGGTTTTGGTTATGCAACTATAAAGTAATTAGTTTTCAATATATGGGGTCATGTTTTGGGGCTTGTATGGTTTTGAAAGAACTAAAAGTTGCATCATTCCTAATCCAAAATATTTCATATATTTTGTAGAAGTAGAATGTTTTATGTTTGTATGTATGGTTTATTTTTAGCATGGACTCGTAAAATCAAAAAAAATATTTGTAGGCACGCTAAGTATTTTTATCTTCAATGTGATTTATCTCGTACTTGCATTTAGTTTTATTCATTATACTAGAACAATAATGAAAGAAAAGGGTCCAATTCAAACAACATAAACATATTTGTGATTGTCCTAGTAGTAAACATAATGTTACTTGATGTTTTTTTTTTAATGAACTAGTGCCTTTAAACAATATTGATTTACCTTTTTCAACCACTTAGACTATAGAAACATTTTAAGCTGTATAGGAAGAGGTTATGGATTTATTCTTAGAGCCTCCACTCAGATAGAGTACTAGGTATAAGGTCAAAAAAAATTGTACATCTTATAAAAAATAAAACCACATTTCAAAATTTTGTTAGCAAATATAAACCTCTATTATTCAAAAGTGATCCTTTCATGATCCCTTCTCTTCCCCTTCGTGATATCAATAGTATCCAAGAATTCCATTTCGAAGGTAATGATTTTACTAGCGAACGTTTTCATAAAGATATGCATTCCCCCTATTAGGGGAGGAGCAAGATTAACGATCAACTCAACATCTATCTCTTTCTCACCATGCCCTTGGCGAGTATATTCTCTAACCAAGGTAAGTGTAAAATATATTTTATAACATTTGTTTCAAACATTTCATCAATTAGATGGCAAGAATCCCTCATATTTGGCCCTAACATACATATCAAGAATTTTGTTGATTTAATTCACTCTTGAACCAAACA
This sequence comes from Pseudotsuga menziesii, assembly GCA_001517045.1. NCBI lineage: Eukaryota > Viridiplantae > Streptophyta > Pinopsida > Pinales > Pinaceae > Pseudotsuga > Pseudotsuga menziesii. The sequence continues at coordinate 499,959 of LPNX010876083.1, read as the reverse complement.
TAGTTGTGACAACATGGGTGTGTAACATTGTCAATGATTTTCAAATGACATGTTGATCCAACACCGTTCCAAGTATTATGGGTTTTGGTGGAAACAATCTTTGCACTCTAGATCATCATTGAATTTGACCTTTATTCTAATTATAGAAAGTGAGCTAATCATACAATTACATGCATTTTATTTTCAATTGAAAAGTCTTTACTCTTGGAAAAATTTGCCAAAAATATTTTGAGTAGACATAGATAAATATATGCATTGTATGCAAATATTTTGAAGATATCAAAAGGTATGCCAATAATTTGAATATACCAAAAAATTGCTTTCCTTGAATAAAATAAAATAAATATAAAAGCATAATAAAAATATGTTGGCTTGATAAACAAATTAAATTTTGAGTATATATATACCAAAATAAACCAAAACATTTATCAAATTAAATATAGAAATGGATCATAAGTAAGTAATAAAAATATGTAGACATGATAACCAAATTAATTTTTGAGTATATATATATATATATATATATATATATAAGCCAAACATTTATCAAATTAATCAAAGAAATAGATCTTAATGCATGGAAGAAAAATAGAATTTACCTACTCTAAAGATTAAGTGATCACTCTAAGTTTCAACAAATAGAAAAGTGTGCATGTGTATCTAATAGAAAAACTGAAGAAGAAAGATTATGATTATTTACTCTGTAATATATGTTATTTGGTATCTTTCTTATTTCACTTTATTATATACAACTTCTTAATGTTTAAACATTCTTTCTGTTTTATTATTCAACCTCTTTATTGACATTAATATATGTTTAAATATCCAAACATCCAAATTGTATTCCAATAATTTGAATATACCAAAAAAAAATGGTGATAAAAATAAAATAAATATCAAAACATAAAAATATATGTCGCTAACTAATTAATTTTTGAGTATATATACCAAAATAAACCAAACATTTATCAAATTAATCAAAGAAATAGATCCTAAATATATACTTTAATACCCCTAGTTACTTTTTGATGTTTTATTTTTATTTAAGTATAATGGAACAAGTGAGTTGATTTTATATAAATATAATTTTGAAATTGAGAGTTTTAACAACTATACAATTAATTGACATAAACTTGGGTTAAAAGCACTTATCAAATCCTCAAAGGTTTTTACTAAGACAAGTGGGAGAAGAGGGCATGCAGAGGGATTATAGAAAACAAAAGAACTAGAAAACCTAGAGTTGCTATAGGTGAAGACTCTATTTTATGTATCCACCCACGAAAATAGCGCAGAGTTGCGAGAGAACATATGTGAGGGCTCTCTATAATTAGTGAGAAGAAGAGAATGCTAAAAAACAGTTTTAAACCTAAGAGTCCGGGCAAGGAGGTGGAATTACATAAGAGTTTCTAGATTTGCTTTACACACATGTTTCCTAAAAACCTAGTTCTTATTTACTAAAGATACATATATGATTAGTGCAAATTAATTATCTATTATTACAATCATATCTATGTATTAATGGGTTATATGGTTACCAATGGTAGAAGAGAAATGATGATAAATTAGTGATATCTATGTTACTAACAATCTTTTACTTATTAGTATGAAATCTTTTATACTTATAGATGAACTAAATATGGATTAATTAAAGAGATTAATTATAATAAAGCCATTTTTAAAGAGAGATTAACTATAGTAATGAAGAAACCTTAATCTGCAATTGATAAAATTATATATTTTAGCATTTATTTAATAACAAGCTATCTTCACAGAAACTAAGTAATTAATTATGATATTCACGAACCACTTTACTTGTACTTGTATTAACATTTTAGATAACTATAAAACATAAAAAAACTGTTTTACATACTTTACATATTCAACCACTAAATTAAAATACCTAATACTTATGTTAAATATCAAATAACTAATCATTTTCAACAGCTACATTCAGATGTCTAATGACTATGTTAAAGTACCAAATAACTAATCATTTTAGTCGGCCATAAAACCAACATAAAGACGTGAACTAACATTTATTTATCTATTTGTTAGACCAATCACTTCACTACCTTTCACATTTCACATTTCGTGAAGTAACAAGTTCTGCAACTCTGCTAAGACAATACTTTGAATTAACAAAAGCAGACCAGCTTCTTATTTGTACCTGATTTCTGTTTTTCACTCTGAAGATCAGAAACATATCAAAGCAAAAAGTTGCGAGTAACATGGCACCAGCGACCCCTAAATTGAAGGGCATTTGCAAGGGATACCCTCCAAGAGACAACAGTAAAGGTGGTCCACTGGGGAAGGAAAATCGTCATTGTAGGTCAATTAGCTGCGTCGACACATTCGGTGGTGGTGGTGGAGCTGTTAAATCGCTGGCTGAGAGGCAGAACAGCAGTTTGTCATTGCCGGATCAACGTAACAACCAAATCAAGGTCACCAATATACAGCCTTTTACGCTACGAACAGAGGTAGAAACACAAGTCCAATAATGTTTTATTGATAGAATCCATATATAGTTATCAGCGTAGTTACTATACCTTATCTTACCATAAACAAATGTGTATGCACAGTTTGACAAACATGTACTGTTTTGCAGCAAAGAGGCCAAATGAAAGAACAACAATTCATGAAAAAGTTACAACAGCAGATGGATGAGGAGCAAAAGCGCAGAATACCTATTGCACTAAGTTTGACACTCACAACTGATAAACCACAAGTAAGTTTTTTGTAATGAATGATCCTGATAAACCACAAGTAAGTTTTATGTAATGAATGATCCTGAGTGTAATAACTTAGAATGATCATAATGATGGTGAAGGGTCTACCCAAAACACTTTTATCATTTCTAAATTTCTATAAAGTACAAATCCATAAAACTATTATAATATCGAATGACATCCTATCTAAAATCTCTTTTGTTCTTTAAATTATATTGTAAACTGTTTTTTTCGTTTGTTTGTCAAATTTACAGGTTTTACCAAAACCCCCAGTAAAAGAGCAGACCAAGCCATTAAATGTAAAGCTTCGCACAGAATCTAGAGCCGCTGAAAGGGCCGAATTTGATAACTTTGTATGTCTGAATCCTTTGATATTCTGTATTTCTGTTAAGTATCAAAAGGTCATCAATTCCTAACATTTCTTCCAAGGTCATAGATTTTTAGAACAGTTTTTTCATAAATTTAAGTATTTGTTATCAATTAACATGAATGACCTGAGCAACAAATGGAAGAAGAAGAAATTAAACGATTGAGAGAAAAGATGATTCCATTAGCTCAAGGCATGCTTTTTTTCGATCGGCCATTCGTACCAAATAAGTACGTGCTTCTTCCTCTAATCCAAATTTTAAGTTTTCGTGATTCTATATAATGAATGTACAATTAAAACCAAAATTGTAACAGGTCTTCGAAGCCTCTGACTGTGCCGAAAGAGCCTAAATTGCAGACCCATCGTCGTAGAAGCAGCCTCGCATGAAGTGGGCTGCACCCGTGGAAGTTGCAGCATGATCAGTAAAAATTCTGGAGTCTCCATCTTATGAAAATATGTTCTTTTTTTCAAATTTTAGATAATCAGAATAATATTAATTAATATAATTACAATTTTCACAAAATCAACAAAAATATTTTGTTTCTTACTTACAAAAAACAATGTTTAATTATAAGTTAAATGTTATATATAGTTTTTAACTTACAAAATAATGATTAATTATAAGTTAAATACTAATATGTTGGTACAAAACTTCTTTAACTCAAAACTTAACTAATTTATATATAAAATTAAAAATGAATTAATATAAAATTAAGTGATTTATAAATTATAATTAACTAAATTATAAAAAAAATTAAATATGAAACAATAACATAATGATCTTACCTATAAAATCCCAAACAACATCATAAATAAATACAAATTTAAAATCCCAAACAACATCATAAATACAAATTTAAATTACATCAAGATGCCATCAATCTAAAATATACAGAAATTGATTTTACAAAATTGCAAAAAAAAACCTACAGTGCACAACGACCTCATATAACAAAGGAAACATTGACGTGGCATCTTTGTCTTTGCGTGCATCACCTATATACTTAAAACTCAAATATGTATTTGGTTGAATATTTTTCATTTACTTTATAAACTTACTAGTCAGCATAAGATATAAATTATGTAACCCTAAATTTTCAAAAAAAAAAATCAAATTACTTTAATTATTAAAAATAAATTTATAATATTTTTTAGAAGTATGAAAGGCCAATTGTATTTATAGTCATTTTTAATGCATTGTACAACCTTATATAAAATAATATTGTCAAAATAAATTAATAATTCTTTAATTATTTATATTTTCAAAATCATAATGTTACAATTTAATTATTGTGCATTAGTGCATGATTTTAGGTATGCATAATGTAAAACATCTTCTTTACCATATTTATAAAATAAATTCCAATAACTTAAAACTAGGATGGGTAGAAAATAGTATAAAAGTAGTATATGTCCACTTTAAATAAAAGGATGTTTTTTCAGTTTGAATCAAATTAATAGCTATATATAGGACACACCAAAGCTGATAAAGGTTTTCACCTCGAAAGATTTGATCCCTTTAAGGGCTTGATAAAGCCTAGGATTTGGATCTATGCTAGTATACAATAGAAAACAAGATATTAACAAATATTTTGTAAAAACATTCATACAAAACATTAATTTTTTTTAAGAATTATAGTACCAACGGTTACAACCTTATAAAAAAATTTGAAATGAAGATTTGTATTTTTCTTTTTAATGTAAAAGAATTTTAAAAAACATGATATTGAGAATTCAAAAATTTCATATAAAAATGAATTGTAAATTTATATTGAATATAATGCCACCATAGAAAAAATTAATAATGATTAAAAAACGAAAAAAATTTATTCAAAATTATAATTTTCTTAAAACAAATTCTAATCCAAAATTATTTTTTTACTGCCAACTCTTCCATCATACGATTCTGAAAGTGCGAGCCATGGTCAGTGACAAGCTCTTTCGAAATCTTGAACTGAGTAATAATCTGGTTGAATACGAAGTGCACGTCTATCTCACCATCATATTTAACTGTAGGCATAACCTCAGCCCATTTCGTGAAGTAGTCAACAACCACTATGATATGATGATGCCCCTTAGCTGAAGCTGGGTTGCAATCCATAAAATATAGCCCCCACTTAGTGAAGGGACCAGCGGTGATGATGGGATGTAATGGGGCAGGTTTCGAGCGCCTATTACATGCAAACACCTGGCAAGGGTGGCACCTCTTGACTGCATCTACACAATCCTTCAAGATCGATGGCTAGAAATAACCCTCTCTTAAGATTTTTTGGGCTGTAGAAAGCCCAGATAAATGACCACCACACGCCCCTCCATGGCAATCATTCAGCACTACCTCAGCCTCTTCATGAGTTAAACAACGTCGTAAAATGAAATCTACGCCACGACGGTACAAAGTGTTATCCACTATGACATAATTCTTAGACACTTGACGTAACCGTCATCGTTCATCCCGTGAGAGGTGAGTAGGGATCTTCAATGTTTGTAAATATATAATGATATCCCCATACCATGGGTCTAAGGTTGATATTAAGAAGATGTGCTCATCGATAAATGTATCTTCACAAACCAACTCCTCGGCCTCGCTTGGGAAATCCGATATAAGCTCTGCAAAAATTAACGATTTATTTGATTTTGCCGAAACAAACTCGAGATCGAATTCTTGCAAGATGACAATCCATTTACTATATTTTCCCCCAATCATCCTTCGAGTGAGGATGAATTGAAATGGATTGACATGGGCTACAACCAAGGTCTGGCGAAGGATAATATAATGTCTCAACCGTTGAACCACATGTACGGTAGCTAAGGAAAGCTTCTCAACATGAGAATAACGGATCTCTGCATCAATAAGATTCCGGCTCAGATAGTATATGACATGCTCTTGGAGCTCCTCATCCTCTTGAACCAAAATCATACCAATCTTCTCCATGGATGCGACCACATAAAGTAGGAAATCAAGGCTATAGTATGGGGGACTAATCATTGGGGCCGATGCTAGGGCTTGCTTGAGCGCATCAAAGGAATCCTAGGCTCGCTCATCCCAACAAAAGGTGGTGTCCTTCTTCAAAAGATGCGTGAAGCCTCTAGTCAAATTGGTAAAATTGACAACGAATCTCCGTAAGAAGTTTGCCATGCCTTGCAAACATTGAATATGACGAATATTCTTTGGGGGAGACAACTAAAGTATTTCCTCAACCTTCAAAGGGTCGACTCTTATACCCTCTTTAGAAACGATGAATCCTAATAAGCGACCAGACTTCACACAAAAGATGCACTTGTGAGGATTTAACATGACCAAATAATGGTGGCACCTTTCGAATACCAATCTCAAATGATAGGAATGACGCATTCTAATACAAGAATGAGCAGCAAGGTCATCCAAAAATACTTCAATAATCGATTTGAGATTGTGGAAGATCAAGGTCACGGCCTGCTGAAAAGTAGCTCCGGAGTTCATAAGTCCAAAAGGCATTTTTCGATATGCAAAAGTTCCCCAATGACAAATAAATGTAGTCTTATGTTGGTCCTCAGGTTTAATTTGTATCTGATTGTATTTGGAAAAGCCGTCCATAAAGGAAAAAACCTCACTACCCGCACACTAATCCAAAATCTGATCAATAAATGGTGTGGGGAAATTGTACTTAGGACAGGAACGATTCAAATTACAGAAATTAGTACATATGTGGATCGCTCCCTGCTTCTTGTCAACCGAAACGGGGTTTGTAACCCACTTCGTCAAGGGAACGGGATAGATAAAACCGACTTTCAATAGTTTCTCTATCTCTACCTTAATCGTGGGTGCTTTCCTAGGATTCATCGCACGGAAGCGTTGTCGAACAGGCTTAGTGTTGGGATAAGTCTTAATCTCATGTTCAATAATGCGAGGGTCAATACCTGGCATTTCATCGTAAGACCAAGAAAAGATATCACTAAATTATTTAAACAGCTCGGTGTATTCTTGAATCTCAGCATGGGAACATTTTGCCCCAATATAGACATTCTCTATCCTACCAGGATCGCGAGAGATATTGATAGGAATCGTCAGAGACATATTTTCCATGTTTCCATTAGCCATCAGACCAGGAGAGCTTAATGGAACCATGGGACTACCAATTCTCTCACTAAGAACCTCCCTAAAGTCCTCATGCTCCAAGCCGTCAAGCTAGGGAAGAAAGTAAGATCTATGATGGAGCTCTTCCCATGGTAGCTCAACTCCCGACATGGCCTCAATAATCGCTTCGTCTGAAGGAAAAACACTATCAAGGTAGTCATATGCATGAGAAGACTGTACTACCCATGTAGGAAGCACATATGGGTCCTCCTCCTCTGTCCGCGAAGAGGAAGGACTAGGCTCTGCAACACACTCAAGATTAGCTTGATAAGCTACCATAGTTACAGGAAATGACACGTCTGTTACGATGGGCTCACTCAAAGTATTCGATGTAGGAAGAATCCAAGGATCTTCAATATGACTTGTGCGAAAAGACATCGATCTCATAGATATCGAAGCCTCACCGAAATTAGATGCTATAATAAGGATAGGTGCAGGACAACTAAAAATTCCCATGAGGGATGGATACATGCCCACACCCACACTCCCATTTGCCGGCTGAGAGTGCTCAACAATCAGGATCGAAGCTCCCGGAGATGTGGTAACCGATGGATTCTTGAATAACGTTTGATCAATTGTAACTATCTTCCCATTAAATGGAAAGCATACAATGCGGAATAGGGAATAAGCTACGACTTTCATACTGTACATCCAATTCCTACCCAACAAGAGATTGTAGTCAAGGGGTGCATCAACCACCTTGACCTCTATCGCAACGGTCTTCCATCCCAAACAGACCTTAAGGGAAGGAAGAATCCTGTGCGGCCTAAACAATCTCTCATCAAACGTAGTGAACATGGTCGTAGATTTAGACAACTCAGGGGAACCTAAACACTTCCAACACGATAAAGACATCAGAGAAGCAGCAGCACCTTCATCAATCACAGTGCGCTTGATGGTCATGTTAAGACAGTCTACATGAATCAAAAGAGACACATAGTAAGGCAAGTGAGGCTGAAGTCCTGCGATTTCAAATTTAATCACGGAGGAAGAATTATCATCATTCACACCAAGGGTAGAAAGCAAATCCTTCCTTTGCGAAGGACAACTATGAAGTACTTCTAGTGTAGACATCGCACAAGGAGTGTGGCCCAAATCCTCCACAACAGAATAGTTTTGGGTGACTCGAGCATTAGGATTGTGCCTCGAACACTTAAGGACTCCCTTAGGAATGCGAGGTGCAGCTTCAAGTTTATCCACAGGTTTTTCAATATGCAAAGGAGTCCCTGGTGGATCAAGTTCCTTTCTTGGGTTGGGTTGTGACGAACCATAGTCCTTCACATGGGTCACAACTTTCGCAACATGTACCATGTTAATGCAACCATGACCACTACCCTCTGGCGGATCTTGATCACCACCAGACTGATCATGGGTCCTCAAGTTCATATTTTGATTGTGAGGTAAAGGGTTAGTTAGCATAGCTGGTCCATGTGCTAAGAATCTCGAGGCTTCATCGATATGAGGGCACAAGTAAGTGAGGTGATCTTCCTTACACAACTTGCAAGGAATTTTAACCTTACGTTTAGCTTGTTTGTCCCCCCCAGCATTAGGGCCATTCTTGTCATTATTATTAGCATTTTCATTCCTATTCCCACCCTTACGATTGTTCTTACCCTTCTTTTTATTCCGTCCGGGCTGCAGGTTACCCTTCTAGTCCGACGATTGCACCGAAAGCACACTCGCCATTCAAGTGGGTTGAGACAAAGCCGTGGCTTGTCCCAAAGAAAATTGGTTGATTGACTATTGATTGACTTGTTTTGCAAATGAATCCGCAGTTTTAGCACTCACACAACCAACAATGCCATCGACATGTGGTCCATGTTTAACTTTGGGGTCGAAACTAGAATGCGGAGCATTGGGAATGATCTCATATAACAAACCGGATTGAGCATAAATCAAATCCAGTTCCTGCGCTCCTCATTTTGCACTACGGATGTAGAAACATCCTTCGCTATAAAAGGAAATAAAGACTTAAGGAACCATTCGAGGAGGAATTTCGACAGTATAAAGGCTTTAATCAACCTCTTCCACCTACGCCACTCTTGGATATGATCCGAGATATGTGTGGCTTTATCCTGCCGAAATGTCGGCAAGAGTTCTGTACCAACGTCATAACGCATGGTATATGGAAGTGGTTAAGAAAATTCATCGCGAGGTTGTCGAATAAAGCGAATGCCCCCCTAGGTAGCTCTATATACCATTTTGCGGTAGACCCTGTAAGGGTCTGTTGAAACAACCTTAAACAGATTGAATCCTTGTGTAAGGAATTCGAAGAGCACCATAAGTGAAAGGTAGTAACATGTTCACTCGGATCCTCTCCCGGTTTTCCCTCAAATTTTGGTATGCCCAAGGGAAGCTTAGTAGGGACAGCCGGCCAAGACAGGTCATGAGCTACAGGATCGTTCGTCAATCTCGACAAGCCAGGAAGATTCAGCATTGCGAGGAAAGGGAGCCTAGGATGATTAGGTCGATGGACCACTCCTTGATAGTTCTGATTCGCATAGGTCTGATTACCATAACCAACATGGCCTTCGCCATAGTGGCCTCCTTCTGTTTGACCCATATAGGGTGGCATGGAAGCACCATAGTGTGGTGTACCTTGACTATTCGGAGCTACAAAGTCATAATTTGGAGAGTAAGCAGGTTGTTGATACCTGCACTGTTAAATTTGAGCATATAGATCTGTAGACAAACACACAACTCACAAAGAAGATCTCACAATTTACTCAGCCATTGAAGAATGAAACAGTGCAAAAGGCTTGCAGCTGTGAATGCTTTCATTAATCAAAAAAGTAATCCAGATGATAATTACAATAATGTAAAATGGCTTTAATAGGCACAAGAAATTCGAATCCACATGAGGAAGTTCGAATTGATTAGACTCTACTTGACTGTAGGTAACCAAGACTTGTCTAAATCACTATCGGAGGACCCAGTAGTTAATTGTCCTTGTCTAAATCATAACCGGAGTTCTAAAACACAACCAAGTGTTACACTTAGTATTAAATAATGGTTAACTGACTGTGGTAGGTGAGAAATTCTCCCCACATGTGTGCAATCAATTAAACCTAGTGCTAACTGAATGTAGAGGGCTAGAACTGAATGTAACTGACTCCTAACTTGGCTTGGCTAGTCACTAACTGAAGTGAACTGACCTTGGTTGGTTTCAACACTCCCAGTGGCTTCCTAAATTGTAGGGATTGATCTAGGAAACTCCTAAACTTATGCAATCAAGTGCAATAAGTGGTAGTGAGCCTCAATTAGTGTTCCCCACACTTTGTTAACTGAAACATGTGCCCCAATTAGGTCAAGTTTAACCAATGGTGCTAATGACTATAAATAGACTTGATGGACTCTCGATTTAGACATATGACCAAATTTGGACAAGGGAGGATTAATAATCCTGACACCCCCCCTGAATGCTAACTTGGACAAACTGTGGGCCCTGGTAACTAAGACCATCGGTCACCCATTACATCAAGTAAAGTAAAGTAATTGCTCAAAAATAAGGTGCTTGGGGAAAAACCACATGGGAAAAAAAACCCCCCCTTCTAATTAAGCAGGTAGAATCAGGATCAATCTGGTTCTTTTGTGCACAGGTATCCTGGGGCCTGGCATGTGAACCTATCCATCATTATTTTTGGAGGAATATTCCTCTTTGGAAGAACAATGATATGCTCAACTAAATCAGAAATATAGACAACTGCCGGATGAAGACTGGACCCATGTAGAGCAACTGAAGTCAATTGAAAAGTGAGGAACGGTTCTTGAGAATTTAGAGAATGTGAAGAACACTCAAGAAAATGATATGTTGCAGCCATGAAAAGAAAACCATGAGTGGTAACAACATCCCCAAGTGTTAGGAGCAGGTGTCCACGCGGATGCAGAAAATCTTCCTCTTTACTAGTTCTGTGAGAAGATGAGCACGTGATCAATGGTAGAGAAGCACTGGGACTGTTGAGAGAGAATGCTGGAGCTCCATAGTCTGATATAGCTTCTGAAATAGATAATGAATCACATAATAAAATATCAGCAACCTCATATGAGGAAACTAACACCAAATCCCCATCAGCAGTTTTGAAGAGAAAGTGCGGTACTTGATTTTTCACACCGGAATTGGTGAGAGCAGCTACAAGCATGACTGAATGCTTTTGAATTTTAAAATATGAACCAAATAATATCATATCAGAAATTAAATCAGATCTAAACAAGTTCAAAACAGATCCAAAACTGTGAAATGGAATCAAATCCCCAGCAGTAGTTTTGTAGGAGACTTGCGGTACTTGTTTCTTCACACTGTTGATGAGAACAGCTACAAGCAGTACTGAAAGATTATGAATTTGATATATTAAACCAAGAAATATCAGATCAGATCTAAATAAGATCATATTAAATCCAATAAGGTTAATATTAGATTCAAATAAATGGTTAACCGAGACGGTGGATGCACGGCTTTCTTCTTCTTCAGAATTCTGAATTTTGGTGCATGCAGTCCTGCAGGAATTTGCTGGAAAAACTAGATCATGGGGAGTGAATGGATCACTCTAGTAATCTGATATTTCTTCCAAAATATCCAAGGTATCACATATTTTCACACCAGTAGCAACATTAGAGGGAAAAAAATCAAATTTCTCTTCACTTTTGGAAGCAATTACTGGTAACTTTTGCACAGACTTTAAAGGAAAATCACCGGTGAATGTTTGCATGGAGTGCAACAGAATTTTTCTTCAATATCAGAGATTCGAATGTCTTCATCTATTTCAGCAATATGAGAAGATGAGATATCATATATCTCATGAACTTCCGGAGCATCATGAGAAGGAGTCACTGCATGGAGACTGTCTTCAATTCGAATTGACTGTGTAGAAGCTTCTACTTCTTCTTCATCTTGAACAACTTCATCAGAGAGAGTGGAGGCTAAGATTTTTGGATCAAGGATTCTTATGGTGCTGGATGTGCACCATCTGCTATCAATTCCAAAGGTTCTATCCAATCTTGCCCAGAGTTCCTGTGGATCTTTAATAGATCTACTGTGGTAGCGCATGCTAGGAGAAAGAGCCAGTTCCATTATTTCAAAAGCTTTATCCTTTTCTTTTAGCCAGTCATTATCACTCTCAAAAGAATTTCTACCTAATCCAATAGGCACCGAAAATATTTTTGTCTTCTGAGACATATATTCATCTTCAACCTCCATTCAAAATAGTCTGAGGATCGGGTGAGAAGAGGAACTAATGAATTCATTTCGAAGTTGTACCTGCAAAACAAAAAAATGATCCAGTAGGAGATCCGAGGAGGAGAAGTGCCTTGTCCGTCGAGGCTCTAATATCATGTTAAATTTGAGCATATAGATCTGTAGACAAACACACAACTCACAAAGAAGATCTCACAATTTACTCAGCCATTGAAGAATGAAATAGTGCAAAAAGCTTGCGGCTGTGAATGCTTTCATTAATCAAAAAAGTAATCCATATGATCATTACAATAATGTAAAATGGCTTTAATAGCCACAAGCAATTTGAATCCACATGAGGAAGTTCGAATTGATTAGACTCTACTTGACTGTAGGTAACCAAGATTTGTCTAAATCACTATCGGAGGACCCAGTAGTTAATTGTCCTTGTCTAAATCATAACCAGAGTTCTAAAACACAACCAAGTGTTACATTTAGTATTAAATAATGGTTAATTGACTATGGTAGGTGATAAATTCTCCCCACATGTGTGCAATCAATTAAACCTAGCTCTAACTGAATGTAGAAAGCTAGAACTGAACTTAACTGACTCCTAACTTGGCTTGACTAGTCATTAACTGAAGTGAACTGACCTTGGTTGGTTTCGGCACTCCCAGTTGCTTCCTAAATTGTAGGGATTGATCTAGGAGACTCCTAAAATTATGCAATCAAGTGCAATATGTGGCAGTGAGCCTCAATTAGTGTTCCCCACACTTTGGTAACTGAAACATGTGCCCCAATTAGGTAAAGTTTAACCAATGGTGCTAATGACTATAAATAGACTGGATGGACTCCTGATTTAGACATGACTCCCGATTTAGACATATGACCAAATTTGGAAAAGGGAGGATTAATAATCCTAACATGCACCCATAAGGTGAAGAACCCTATCCATACTGCGTCCCATAATAGGGTCCATAAGTCATCGCATGTGATGTCCCATGAGACACTTTGTAGGTAGGAATATATGCTCCATAAGTAGTAACATGACCTCTAGAAGTATGAACATAACCTCCCGAAACAACGGGCGGTACGTGAACCTAAGACACAACTGGTCGAGTAACTGTAGTATGGACATGACTCGTAGCAATGTTCTGTCCCAAAGGACCATGTGAATGAGGTGGAGGGTGAACATTCGAAGAACTAGGGACAGAGGACGAAGTGACCTATGTAATTATGTACGTGTTATTCCCTATAGTCACTCATCTTAGATCTGGTATCCTAATAGGATCACTAACCCTAGACCTAGGAGGAATATGTGATGTAGGTTCCACCACTGGGATGGAAGGTGCAATGTGACTTGTGCTCCCAAACCTCTTCGCAAGGTAAGGAATGAGAGTGCCCCCAGGCATAGTGTTAGGCTCAAACTCAGAATCGACATGGAATGCCAAATCATGTGTGGGAAAACCAAACATACCATAACTACCATAACTGGTGCTTGCGGGTTCAAAATGAGTCTCATCATCATCCTACATTGCGTACCAGCAATGCGTCAATGAGGGATCAACACTAGAGTAAGTAGGTCTATCATGAAAAGCAACTATCTCAGAAATTATAGGACCTAACTCAATCAAATCAGGTGAAGGATCATAGTTAGGAGTAAACTCCCCATCTTCCACTTGAATGGGAGAAGGTGGTTCAAGAATACCTTCAACATGGTCTCCCATCATGTGTGAATAAATGTGCGAAGTAGTGCACCTGGACTGTCTGTTTCTCTCTCCCAAAGGAGGAGGAGATGTAGAAGGCGGAAGGCGAAAGTCCTGCTAAACAACGAGAATGGTGAGGCGTGGCACCCGAATCCATAATGACTCAAAAAATATAAAAGAATCTCTATCTACGTAAACCCTAGGCAAGATAAAATGCACAGAGCAATCACCAATAAAATATAAATCCAAATACAAGCAATCAAGGGTAGGATAAGTGAGCAAACGAATGAAGCAAGTATGTCTCGCCTAGGAGAGGCTTGAGACTCCCATACACAACAAGCGAAGGTACGTAACCAATTATTGTGGCCCTCAGCTTCAACACATAAAGCGACTGTGCTGTCCGACCCCAACCTAGCCAGGACACCCACAGAATAACCCCTGTAGAGTACCCCCTCGATATCCTAGGTAATGCCACTAAGGTCACCTCAATATAATCAATGCTCAAGTGGACAGTCGCAGGCGGGGTTGACCGTATGGGTAGGGTAGCAAAGGTCGAAACTCTTGAAAGAGCCCCCAGATACGAATACAATCCTGGAAATATCTTTGGTGCTACTCAGTTATGACTAGGGGTCATCCCAATCAATAACCACTCACATTGCCTCATGCTTAACTCCCTTTTGAGAGGAGGATCCTGAGAAACACTGGTTATACCAAGGAATTTCACACACTCACCTATATAGACACATACATGTTGTTGTTTAGTGGTTTTTGAAAATTTACTCACAGTGAACTATTCCAAGACCCTAAAACCTAATCTTGTTGGTGAACCCTATCAAATAAAATAGTTTTTCATTTTAATTAAGCGTTGATTTTAATTGGCTTTATTACTCAAAAGAGGTATATGGCCGTGCAACTAATGGCATTATGACGCAACATGAAGCAAAATGCACACCTAACAATCAATGCAAATGCATTGTGTTCATGAAAAACAAGGTATACTACTACGTGAAATGCACAATTTTCTTTGAATGATAAGTGCAATCTTTCCTAGATGAAATCCTAACTAAAGCTCCAAAGCAAATCTAGTGCAAGTAATATGCAAAATGCAATATGCAATGCATGATGATAAGCACATATTTTGGATTTTTTTGAAATAAAAATGAGATATTAAAGTAAAAGAATGGCTCTACAACCCCCAGACTCTGCAAGCACACTCAAGCAACACTCAAGAAAAGTACTAAGGTAAAATAAATCTAATGCACTAATCCCAAAACAAAAAATCGAAAATGAAATGACAAGAACATTCTTCAAAAAAGAAATTTTACCCTAAAAAAATGTCTCTGGTCAGAAATAGAGGTGTATACAGACTCTAGCAGTAGCAAAGGAGACTCAGCAATCATCAAAATTCACCCAACAACAATCCAGCTTCTTATAGAAGACAAAACTAAGGGCATGCGTGACTGTTCGCAGTAAACCTACGTGTGTGCTTGGAAATAGCAGTGAAACCCGCGTATATACGCGACTGTGAGTTCAAAACTCACGTACAGGAAGAAAAGTGGATAAAAATAAAGGTAAAAAGACAAGCTGAGACAAAATTCACACCAATCAGACACTACCAGGCAAACATGCCCCCAGAACCGACACATAAACAAGAGAAAAAGAGCAATTCAATGTCATTGAATGCCGATAGAAAACCCCCAAATGACAACTACTAGGAACTCCCTAGCATAGTCGCCAATTCTGTGATGGAGAGAAATTCCAATGGCTTGGGGTACCACAATAGACAGCTTGACTCTAGAAATCAATCCTTTCCAACATGCAATAGAAATAAACTATCTAACACTAAAGGATCAGACCTCGTACCTTATTTTGGACGGTTGAAGTAGATCCCCGTTGAGCTTTCCAACTTCAGCTTGAATTGATGAATCACTTCCTCAACAACAAGTAAACAAGACAAGAATACTATATATATTGGTGTTAGATCTATTCTAGCATATATAATCAACAATGTATAAACATTTGAAGTCATCCATGGATAAAATATTCATTCAAACATACATCATTGGACAAAAAAAAATATTTCTATTAATATAAAATCAAAGATTACAATGGATACAACCTCTATCGGCACGTCTGCGAATCGGAGAAACTAAATCCCCTACTTGGGCCTCCACCACCTCAATCCTCTATCTCTCAATAGCAAGCTCACAAGCAAAAGGAAAGCTTGGGAAGAACATAAAAGTGCTCCAAGGGACAAAGGGATGCAGACTCAAGCGCAAGTTCCAGCAATAATGGACTATAGTTTCTTTGCTCTCAATTCTCTTATATGCCTTCAGTGTATCAAAGAGTTCCTTATATATCTTTTCAAAGGGGTAATGAAAGGTCAAATCCAAGCGATCTCAAGGCATATGGAAGGCCAGGAGTCAAGTGAGTCGGATCCATGTCAAGGAAAACTCCAGAAGGATTTGGATTTTGTACACATCCTGATGTACATGGTTTGAGGGGTCAAACCTACGTATATACACGATTAGGGGTTTAAAATTCATGTATATGATTTTTCACATGTTTATAGGGATGGTCTATGAAACATCAAAGGACAAAAAATGGTCCAAGGGGTCTAAGGAGTCTACAGAGGGACAGGGGAAGGCCATACCAGAGTGATTCACCTGGAGTGGTAAAATTAGCTATAACAATATCCCTATAACACATCTCCTCCATTGTACTTTTTATATTCAAAAAACCACTCCCCAATGAGGAGTCATATGAAAAGAACCACCTGAGTCAATCAAGAATACATCACAAATCTAACGAATAATTGTAGAGGCTAAGTACGCATCCCCTCCTTCTGAGGAGGTATTCACCTATGTGCAAGGGGTGTCATCATATCCTTTCATTTTTTGACATTTTTCGATCTACATTCCTTCTTATAGTTCCCATATTTACTACATTTCCAACATTTCCTCAAATATTTTTAGTATAGATTTAGATCTACCATTAGATTTATATTTCACCCCTAAAGCCTTATTTTTATTTCTTCCATTGGGATGACCTATCACAAACAAGGAATCCATGATATGACCATCCATGGTTTTTCATATCATTTCTTCTAATATAAGGGATGCTACTATTTCATAATACTTTAAGGTGGCTTGACTAGCACAACCTATTGCTACAATCAATTTATCCCAAGAATTTGGAAAAGAACCTAATAATGTAATGCATTTAACTTTTTCTTCCATTGTAAGACTAACATAGGTGATTTGAATTATTAAAGTATTGTATATATTTAAGTTGATGATCCATCACTGTGTCATTATCATCTATCCTAAGCTGATACAACTTATTTTTCATAAACAACTTGTTTACTAGGGGCTTTGATTGATACAAACTCCCTATCTTATTCCATATATTTATAAAGTTTCGTCTCTAGACACATTCAACAACATAGAATGTGATAGGAAAAGTCATATTGTACTTGTTTCTCTTTTTTCTAGTTTCTCCCAATATTATTTTGTTGATCTAGTGGGTTGTGTACCTACATCCACATCAATCCATTCTTCCGTATCTATAAGAATATCTTCCATGTTGAGCTTCAATACCTCAATTTTTTGGCCATTAAATTTCTCAATATCAATTCTCGAACTACTCAACATTCTATTTCAATGCACGATCCATCTCTACAAAGCTCCCATTGGACCGGGGTTTATCACATACCAAAGATCTATAAATAGTGTTGAACCATCAACAACAAAGGTAACGAGCCCCTAAATCCAATAAAAACACTCTAATTCTACATGTAAGTTTCTAACCTATGAAGAGAAGCAATGCATACCGATTCTTAAGCAAAATAGGTATTACACAATGGCATACACACAAGTATTTTACAGTAGAAACCCTTAAAGGAAAAAAATAGAAAAACTTAGAGTAGCACCTCTATCTTTATCATTTCATTTCTTAACCATTCACATGGAAAAAAATAGAAAAACTTAGAGTAGCACCTCTATCTTTATCATTTCATTTCTTAACCATTCACATTACAATATTAAGGTATTCTGCATCATCCAAAACCCTAATCTTTTAACATGCATTAGAGATATACCCCAATCCCTTAACTAAGATTAAATTTCATATTTTCTGTAAAAAACAAAATATAGCCCAAAAAATATCCACACACCCACATGTAAAGAATATAAAACATACCCAATAATCACACATTTGAAATGATTTCTAATTAATTGTGTTTGAGCCAATGTTAGTACTTATTAAAGGATATGGGAGAAATTATCCATCATCTCTTTTCTTTGTCGGACTAGGGATTCCTCAAGCAATAACTTAATAGGATATCCTATTCCATCATCTCTTTTGTCTTCCACCATTGAATATTTCTTGGAAAAAAAGATCATTTCCCCCCAATCTCATATATTTCGAGACCCAACTCCTAATATGTAGACCTCATCTTGGACATGCATGGAAAAACAACAAAAAACATATTGCTCTAATACCACTAATCCAAATTATATAGAGAAACAAATTAAGATATAAATATAAATGGAAAGACATAGAGAGAAATTTCAAAGAGCACAATAGCATAGTAAAACCCCAATTCTATTAATGAAGAATGACATGGAAAAAGACTGTAAATTACAAAGAAAATCAAGCTAGCTAAAATGGTGGTAAATTATCTGTAACACCTTGGTTTTGACCCCCTTTGCATTAAAAATGTATATGATGTATATATTGTAATTAATCATGGTGTGGAGCTCAAGGAAAAATCCCCACCATCGATTTATCTTTTTATGTTTCGGATATTAAAATTGATGTCGATGGTATATTGTGCTAGCCAGACACGTTATAATTTTGGACATCATGTAGATATGCAATTTAATTAAATATACCCACAACCAGCTATGTCAATGCAACAAGTAATGATATGGGGGCATGATTTCCTAAGGATAAGGGGGATAATGTTTAACCTTGAGGCAATGGGGAAAATCCAAGTGTCAAGAGGAGAACCCATCGGCTACCAACCACCTTTCTCGTGTTATTCGCCAGCCATTTAAATTCTCCATGAGTTAGTTGGGAAGTTATTGCCTTGGATATTGGGAGGCATGGGAAGCTATCAAAGCTGGCAAGGTCGTCAGCCTTGACCACACACATGTCCAAAGAGGATATTCATTCATTATTCCTCACATGGAAGAGGGCATCAAAATTCTACTCATGCACGCAGACATTCCTCACGCACTTAGACAGCCACACTCTCCTCATGCAAAGACATTTTTCTCATTCACTCAAGCAATGAATACTCATGCATGTTGTTGATTCCCTCATGCACAGACATTTTTTCCCTCAGTCGTCCATCACCCATTTACCCCTTCTCGTATTTGTAGTCCGTTTCCATTCTCCCATGGTGGGAGGATAATTTATGACAACGCGGGCAGTAGATGGGAGAAGAGACCCCTATTTTTGAGTGATTGTTGGGTTGTTTTCATCCACATGATGATATTAATCAATTGATGAAGTCCATTTTGGTCAGAAGGTTGTTGTTCCCCAATTGACATTTGGATTTTGGCTCCCATGATGTTTTCTTCCATGCCCAGAACTTGCAATTGTTGTGTATGTTACTAATGTTTGGTCTGAACAAGTTTGGGAGGGGAAATGTGGTCTGAATAGCTTGATAAACCTACTGTGAGAAGGAACCTCATAGATAGAGCTAGGGGGATGGATTTCTTCTTTGTACACCCTGAATAGCACCAGAAGGGAAGGCACCGTCTGAGGGACTGTGTAGCAGAGAAGGGGATGCTTCCTTGTTTTGGGTGTGTAGATGTTTTAGAAGGCAGGCTAGATATGGTGCAGGTGTCCATAGATTTGTGGTTGAGCTCACTATCTTAGCAGTCATCCTTTCCATATCCTTTGTAGCCTGCTAAACCCAACTGTGTTGGCTTGGCTGAGTTTTATTATATCCTTGGCTATGTATGAGCCTACTAGTGTTCCTTATTCCTTGTGGGAATCATGGCCAACTCCAAGGTGGTAGTGCCGCTGAGAGATTGATGAGCACACTGGCATATGGTTGTATGGAACGTTGTAGCGACATAGCTAGTTGCGGGACAAGCTTCTTCCATGATAAGTCTCTCTTTTCTATTTTATCTCTGCAACTGTATGTGCTTATGGATTAATATGAATATGTTAAATGATTGAATGGAATGTATTTCACTTCCACTATATGTTAATGATTTATGCATCTATGCATGTTGTTAGTTCAATGTATTTCATTTTATTTTCATGGAGCTAGTTTTTACAGATATGATAGCACCATGGTCGTGTTCCCTCTCAGGTAAACGGGAGGGGACGTGACATTATATCTGCAGAGATATGTGTTGTATATGCTAATTCAAAAGAATTCATCACAAGAGGACAAAAGTTCCTTTGAACATAAAGCATGATAATTTCCATAGGATTCAAAAAAGATCCCAAACCCTAACACTAGGAAATGATGTGGAAAACAAATGTGGTCTCCAAGGAGGCTAATTGATACTTCAACTTCTAAAGGGCGATATTTTTTGTTGGAAAATTCACTTAGAATGTTTCTTTTAGACCATTACAAATCTTATATCATGCTATATTATTTTAATATTCTAATCCATCTATGATTGCATGGCTTATGTAATCTAGAAAAAATGCAAGGAGAATGTTCAAAAACTGATTTGGAAGATGATGAGCTTAAAATTTGTAGTAAAATTGTTGAGACATTAAACCATTTTTAAATAGTGGAACATGTGATTAGCCACTAATATCCACTTGAATCAATAAGTGGGTTCAACCTAGGATGCCATAAATTCTTAAATATGCATTTTTTGTGCGTAAATCAAAGTCCCTTACAAGCAATATGTGTTGATCCCTACACTGAGATGAATAAGAGACTAAAAGGAAACTTATCTTTTGAATGGTTCAGCAGTTCAAATTTGTAGCATGGGAGCTACAAATCTTAATATTAATGTAGTATAAACTCACTTGAACGTAGGGGGAGATGATATTTGATTTTCTTAATAAATTTATGTTTAAATGAAATCTCTACGCCTTATGTCTCTATGATATTTGAACATGGGTCTATGGTATTTGAAAATGGAACTCATACACACATAAGAACACAAGAATTCTACCATTTGATATCACCCATTTTTAATAAATTTTTGGTAGGCCTAAAGTAGAACCTAAGTGGGGTTGCTACATAATGTATGTGTGCATGGTTAGTGCTATTCATATGTCAAAAATTCAACCACTACCTCAGTTGATCCATGTATAGATTAAAGTACCACATAAATATATCATTTTGGTTGACCTTTATGAGAACACAGAGTGCACTTTATTCCACTTCTTTTTTGGTTTGAAGTGGGATTTGTTACAAATTGTATTTCTAACTTAGTTGACATTTTTAAAGGAATTTTAATGTTTTAATGAAGCAATATTCCCACAACTTTACTCTTGTTTATATGTTTCTTATAACACCATTTCATCATTTTTTTTATTTAGTGAAAAATTAGTTTCTATAGCTACAACATCTAAGATATAAATGATATGACTTTGAATGAACAAAGGTGGACCGACGACTTATTTCTATTTGAAATCATTTGGAAAACACATCAAAGAAAGAGTGATCAAGAAATTGTGAGTAACATGACATTGTTGTTGGAGTCCCCTAAAATTAAGGCTATACAAGAGATTTTATCCAAAAAAAATAGTAAAATAGGTAAACTAGGAAGGGAAATTATCATTGGAGGTGTAATAGCTATGTTGAGAGACTTGATGGAAATGGAGAGGTTCAACCTTTGACTAAGAGGCAATCCAACAATTTGTCTTTGTCAAGTTGAAATTGTCATAGTGTTGATTGATGATGTAGAGTGATCAAATACAAAGATGGTGCTTCCACCAACCTTAGTTACACTCACAATCTCATCTTTGCAACACCTAGGAACAATGGGTTAGGGAATCATGGGTTTTGGTTATGCGACTATAAAATTATTAGTTTTCAATATATGGGGTCATGTTTTGGGGCTTGTCTGGTTTTGAAAGAACTAGAAGTTGCCTCATTCCTAATGCAAAATATTTCAGATATTTTGTAGAAGTAGATTGTTTTATGTTTGTATATATGGTTTATATTTAGCATGGACTTGTAAACTCAAAAAAAATATTTGTAGGCATGCTAAACATTTTCATCTTCACTGTGATTTATCTTGTACTTGCATCTACTTTTAGTCATTATACTAGAACATGAACGAAAGAGAAGGGTCCAATTCAAACAACATAAACATATTTGTGATTTGCCTAGTAGTAAACTTAATGTTACTTGATGTTTTTTTTGAATGAATTAGTGCCTTTAAACAATGTTGATTTATGTTTTTCAACCACTTAGACTATAGAAAACTTTTAAGCTAAATAGGAGGAGGTTATGTATTTTTTCTTAGAGCCTCCACTGAGATAGAGTACTAGGTGTAAGGTCGAATATTTTTGTACATGTTATAACAAATAGAACGATATTTCAAATGTTGTTAGCAAATATTAACCTCTATTGTTCAAAAGTGATCCTCTCATGATCCCTTCTCTTTGCGTTCATGATATCAATAGTATCTGGCAATTCCATTCCCAAGGTAATGATTTTCCTAGAGAAAGTTTTCACAAAGAAATGCATCGCCCCTGTTAGGGTAGGAGCAAGATGCATGGTCAACTCAACGTCCATCTCTTTATTATCATGCCCTTAGTAGGTATATGCTCTAACCAAGGCAAGTGTAAAATCCATTTCATAACATTTGTTTCAAACATTTCATCAAATACATGGCGGGAATCCCTCATATTTGGCCCCTAACATACATATCAAGAATTTTGTTGATTTAATTCAGTCTTGAACCAAACATAGTTGTGACAACATGGGTGTGTAACGTTGTCAATGCTTTTCAAATGATATGTTGATCCAATGCTATGGAATGTTGAAATTTTACTACATGATATGGAATGTTGAAATTTTACTACATGATAGAAATAAGTCTTTAAGGACCTTCTACCCCATCATTCCCCACTTTATGCTTTAGGCGATAGTCACATTTTTCGCTTACGCACCCCTATACAATGCCATCGCAGTTCAGTGCCTCTCGGCTTTCTTCCAAGGCTCCTGGGCTTGGGCACGTCTCTCACTCACTTGGCATCTGTCGAACAAAGAAATCCCTCTTATGTTCTCTGTGTCTCCCATCCGCCGGACAACAAATTTCCCCTAGTAGAGACTCCGCTACTGGAGCTGCACCTGGGTCTTTATCTGGAGCAAGATATAAAATGAGCGGCTCTCGAACCGCTATTGGTGGGACTAGACTGGGACTATACCAAGTTATAAATATATAAAAATTAATTTCTAGGTTCTGAAATATCTCTCCCAAAAATTGTGGCATACCACTACTTCCAACACCTATCCAACTATTATGGGTTTTGGTGGAAACAATCTTTGCACTCTAGCTCATCATTGAATTTGACCTTTATTCTAATTATAGCATGTGAGCTAATCACACAATTACATGCATTTTATTTGCATTTGAAAAGTCTTTACTCTTGGAAAAATATGCCAAAAATATTTGCATTGGTTGTCTAAAGGATTGCCTTCTATGTTGAGCCTTGATCTTTGTTATTATGTTGAGAAATGAAGATCTATAGTAACCGTTTAAGGAGAAATGTGAAGTTGTGTAACTAATTAACTTAAAATCCAAAAACTCTTACCGATTTAAATGATAATTCCCACCTCGCACGATGGGTAGTCTCCATTCCCATTTTCTTGCTTATTTGAATTAAAACCTATTTCATGTATGAACTCCAAACATATAAAATGCATTTGGTAGAAGGTTATAATTAAAATTATGAAGTTATGTAATGGACTATTATGC
>LPNX010876083.1:456334-475773 GCA_001517045.1 Pseudotsuga menziesii | reverse complement strand
TATGGAGGAAATTATATATCTCTAGTTATATATGATTAGTTATATAAACATTTTTCATATATATGTTTTCCATTTTATATATTTAAATAGGATAAAAAAAATTAATCTTAAAAAAATAAATGTTTTTTTTTAAATATTTACAACTAGATTTATAAAGCTTAACCGCCTTAATATTTATCGTTAAATGACACTCCCATAAAAATTTAAGTTTTTAATTTTTTATTTGTGATAGTTAATTTTTTAATTAAATTGTTTAAAAAGTTAAGTTTTATTTTTAAATTGTGATAGTTAATTTTTTAATTAAATTACTTTTGCGTCAAGAGGCACATTCTACAGTCCATTAGAAGGATGTGTAACTCTTTTCGCGCTTATAATCGACGTATAATCGGCTCAAATAAAAATAAAAATAGAATAAAATAAAATAAATTGAATTACCAAAAAATTGTTCTGCTTGATAAAAATATAAAAACATAATGATGGTGAATAAAATCCACTAAAACAAACTTTGGTCTATTGGACCTTAAGAAGGATAATACTTGGTTTACTTTAAAATCTTGTTCCTGTGCTCAAAAAGCTTTCCAAGAAGCTTTCCAAGCTCACTATAGTTTTGGCAAGTTAGGAGGTTATAAAGGTTTGTATTGTAGAAAATACTATGAAACTCAGATCTAATATGGGTGTAATCAATACACTCTAAGAAAATTTATTTTCATCCTCACTGCTCATAGAATCACATAAATGGAAAACCCTTTCCGCCCATGGAGTTTTAGGGAATAAACCAACACCCTGTTTCGCTATGGAGTTCATGAGAGTTTGCTTTAATCTTAGCTATATTAATTTTCTTTGATGATCTAGCTACTAGCGAGATATTCTTATGATCTTGCAAGTTAGGATTATTGACCTCCTTATAGTATCTTAATTTTTTCTTAACCGCTAAATTTTTCTCACACCATAATTTCTCTTTAAACTTAGAAGTAATAATATTTTTGACATTATCAATGTTCTGCAAAATGTTGTTTTCATTAATGCTCCAATGTTTTAACCAAGCCATGGTATCTTTACACCAACACCACTTGAGGCATAGTTGGTTTTGACTTAAGTTTAAAATAGTTTTAGAAAGTCTCTTGTTTCCCATGTTATTTATCTTATGCTTGTACATTAGGTACCTAGTCATAGCAAAGATCTCGATGGGGGAAAGGCCCACTTCTATGAGGAGAATAGGATAAGGAATATTGCTTTTAATTTTGAGGTTGAAAGTTATAAACCGCTTCTATATTTGTTCAATATTCCTCCAATATTCTCTAGAAATGTTGCACCCCCATATTTCACAATCATACAAGATAACAAGGATGACAAGAGTTTCAAAGAGGAACTTCCTTTTATCCCACATGACCAAATTAGCTGATTTACAGTTATTGTCAAGACCAAAATAAGTTTTCCACCCTCCATTAATCATTTTCTCAATGCTATAGTTCCAATTGAGCTTGTGATGAATATAAATTCCAAGATACTTGTAAGAAGTCACTTCCTCTAGATTTCTATTATCATAAATGCAATTTGGATGGGTGTATTTCTTAGATTTTATAATAATTATTTTTGTCTTGTCGATGTTAACATTCATACACATGTTAGAGCTGCAAACATATTTAAGAATTATTAATTTCCTATCGAGATCAGAAGGACACCTTTCCATAAGAACAATATCATCAACATAAAGTAGGAGGATGATAACTATCTCAACTAAGATTGTATCGTTGCAACCTGGTTCTTCTAAACACTTTTCTAACTTATCAATGTAAATGCCAAAAAGGGTAGGGGAGAGGGGAAAGCCTTCTTTAACTCCAATGTTACAATTTATATATGTTTTCCACCCCTCATTATTCTTAAAATTTTCAATGACCTTTTCATATAACCTTATCTCGACAACTCTCAACTCAAAAGGAACCTTAAGATCCTCTAGTCTATTCCATAGGTTATTTCTAGACACTGTATCTAAATTTTCTCTAAAATCCATAAAGAAATAAAATAGGTTAGACTTATTATTATGACATTCCTTTGCAATGATCCTAAGTGTAACAAGGTGTTCCATGGTTGAATGATTCCTTCTAAAATATGCTTGGCCTTTAGCCCACTTACCTTCCATTTCTGGCCATTCATTGATCTTCTTTTCTAATATAATACCATATAAATTAGATAAGAGAGGGATAATCATAATAGTCTGATAATTAGAGGGATCATTTTTATCACCACTTTTGAAAATATGAATAATGAGGCTTTGAGTCCAAGGTGTAGGAAACCCTTTCTTAACTCCTAAATTAAATAGTTTGTGGATGTGCGAGATGAGGACAAACCCTCTAATTTTTATAATTTATGCTTAGTAGCCTTTAATGTCTTTGGATTTTCCATTTGCTACGCACTTAACCCCAAATCTATGTCTTCTAATGAGAAAACTTCTTTCATTGTAAGAAGAGTTTGAATGTTATCTCTCATATCCAGGGATTCATAAAGCGTTTTAAGATAGAAATTCCAAGCTTTTAAAGAAATTTTACTTCTTCATTTGTTTTGCGAGTTAGAATCTTCCTCAAGAATTTCTTAGGTGCCACCTTGGAGAGGTGTAAGCTATTTTCATGCCTTTTACTTAGATAATGCCTTTTTTCTTTTAATTAAGGCTTTGTAGTGATTTATCTTGTCCATTTTTTTTAATATGTAGTAGCTTGCTTAATTTCTTTTCTCGCATCTTTACACTCTTGATCATACCAAGGGTTTGTTTTACTATTGAGAGTTGGTTCTACTATTGCTCATTTTAGTCAAGACTTCAATAGAGAACTTGTTAATGGACGATGAGAGTGTTGTATCAAAATTATGGTAGACATTTTCTATATTTTCCATGCTAGATAAAGGAAGCAGTTCATTTTTTAGATCATGGAGAAAAATGACAGCTTCTTTTAATGGAGGATCATAAGCTTTTGGCAATGATAGTTTTTCTCCTTAGTATGGCTATCCATGACAATATTAAAATATGTCGGCTTGATTTAAGAGAATTAATTTTTGAGTATATATATACCAAAATAAACCAAACATTTATCAAATTAATCCAAGAAATAGATCATAAATAAATAATAAAAATGTGTAGGCTTGATAAACTAATTAATTTTTGAGTATATATACCAAAATAAAACAAACGTTTATCAAATTAATAAAAAAAATAGACGGTAAATAGTTTATTTAATTATGAAGCACTTGGTAAATAAATAAACTTGATTCAACCATATGTTTAATTTTCACATTCCGCATAAATCTATGCTTCCATGAATTAAGAGATAAATATCCAAATATCCAAATTGTATGCCAATGCATGGAAGAAAAATACAATACCTGCTCTACAAATTACATGATCACTCTAATTACCAATAAATAGAAAAGTGTGCAGGTGTATCTAATAAAAAAGCGTTGAATAAGAAATATTAAGATCACTTACTTTGTAGTATATATGTTATTTGATATCTTTATCATTTCACTTCATTATTATACAACTTCTTAATGACTAATCATTCTTTGTGTGTTACCATTCAACTTCTTATTGACATAGATAAACATATGTATTGTATGCAAATATTTTGAATATACCAAACTGTATGCCAATAATTTGAATATACCAAACTGTATGCCAATAATTTGAATATACCAAAAAATTGGTCCACTTGATAAAAATAAAAAATATATAAAAACATAATAAAAATATGTTAGCTTGATAAACAAATTAATTTTTGAGTGTATATATACCAAAATAGACCAAACATTTATCAAATTAATTAAAGAAATTTATCATAAGTAAATAATAAAAATAATTAGACTTGATAGACAAATTAATTTTTGAGTATATATATATATATCTATATCTATATCTATATATATATAAGCCAAACATTTATCAAATTAATCAAAGAAATAGATCGAAATGCATGGAAGAAAAATACAATTTACCTCCTCTACAGAATACATGATCACTTCACTTTAATTTTAAACAAATAGAAAAGTGTGCATGTGTATCTAATAGAAAAACTGAAGAACAATGATTAAGATCATTCACTCTGTAATATAAATTTTATTTGATATATTTCTTATTTTACTTTATTATTATACAACTTTTTAATGACTAAACATTCTTTCTGTGTTATTATTCAACCTCTTTATTGACATTGATATATGTTTAAATATCCAAATATCCAAATTGTATTCCAATAATTTGAATATACCAAAACAAAATTGGTGATAAAAATAAAATAAATATGAAAACATAAAAAAAGTATGTCTGCTTGATCAACTAATTAATGTTTGAGTATATATGTACCAAAATAAACCAAACATTTATCAAATTATTCAAAGAAATATATCGTAAATAAATAATAAAAATATGTCGGCTTGATGAGGGAATTAATTTTTGAGTATATATATCAAAATAAACCAAACATTTAACAAATTAATCAAAGAAATAGATAGTAAATATACTGTAATGCCCCTAATTTTTGATGCTTTATATTTATTTACGTATAGTGGAACGAGTTAAATTTTATATAAATATAATTCTCAAATTAAGAGTTTTAACAGCTATACAATTAATTGACAAAAACTTGGGTTAAAAGCACTTATCAAAACCTCAAACTTTTTTTACTAAGACAAGTGGCCATTACTAAGGAGAGTTGGTTATTTGCTATAATATTCCGAAGAAAAGAGAAGAAGGCATGCAGAGCGATTATAGAAAACAAAAGAACTAGAAAAACTAGAGTCAAAAGAACTAGAAAAACTAGAGTTGCGAGAGATCACAGAGGTGAAGGCTCTATTTGATGTATCCACCAAATAGCTCAGAGCTGATAGAGAAATTCTGTGAGTTGTTAGGATTTGTAGCATAACAGCTAGTGAGAACAAAAGAATGCTAACAAACAATTTTAAACCTAAGAGTCTAGACAAGGGGGTGGAACAACATAAGAGTTTCGATTTTTGGTTTACACACATGTTTCCTGAAAACCTAGTTCTTATTTATTACATATACGTTTATGTTTACTGCAAATTAGTTATCTATTATTGCAAGCATATCTCTATATTAATGGGTTATATGTTTACAAATGGTAGAAGAGAAATGATGATAAATTAGAGATATCTATGTTACTAATAATATTTTACTTATTAGTATGAAATATTTTATATTTGTAGGTGAACTAAATATGGAGGGGCACCTTACATTAATTCAAGAGAATAATTATAGTAAATCAATTTTCTGTTTTACTACCTTTGAACCTATTAAACAGAGATTAACTATAGAAACAAATTTAGTAATGAAGAAACCACGTATATTACATATTTTAGCCTTTATTTCATAACCGGGTATCTTCACAAAACTAAGTGTTTAATTATAATATTCACCAACCACTTTACTTGTAGTTGTGTTAATATTTTAGATAACCATAAAACATAAATAAATGTTTTACGTACTTTACATATTCAACCACTAAATTAAGATGCCTAATAACTATGTTAAATATCAAATAACTAACCATTTTCATTTTCAACCGCTCCATTAATATGTCTAATAACTATGTTAAAGTACCAAATAACTAATCATTATAGTCGGCCATAAAACCAACATAAAGACATGAACTAACATTTATTTATCTATTTGTTAGACCAATCAGTTCACCACATTTCACATTTCGTGAAGTAACAAGTTCTGCAACTCTGCTGAGACAATACTTTGAAATAACAAAAGCAGACCACCTTCTTATTTCTACTTGAAGATGAGAAACACATTGAAGAAAAAAGTTGCGAGAATATAAGGAACAGATATGTTGTATCTACATTGAATATAAGAAAGGATATCATCCCATAAAGTGTGGTTTTTTTGAGTTTTGCATTCTCAAGATATAAAAATTGATCTTGTTGAAAACCTTTATTAGTCCATCGATTTGGGGGTGAAAGGAAATCAATTTGGTTAGGTTGGTGTTCATCATTGATTACAAGATAGACTAGAAAGTAGTCAATAAACTATTGTCTCAATTTGAAATAATGGTCAATGGTACCTAAAAATCAACCAAAACATTCTCAAAGAAGAGCTTAGTGGCGACCTCTATTGTGATGCCCTTTTATAAGTCATTGAAATTGCCATCTCAGAGAACTAATCAACAACCACAAAAAGATACTCATTGACATGATTGGTTGAAGGTAGGTAGGATATGAATTCATGGAGGTATACTCTTAGGTTCTATCTAGGGTAAGTAGAGGATTTTATAACCTTTGTTTCATGGTGTCAAGTTTGGTGATGGAACAAGAAGTAAACAATTTGATATATCTATCAACATCCTCTTGGAACCTTGGATACTAGAAGTACTTTTACAACACCACCACTATTTGCTCCACATCGAAGTACCTTTCCACCTACTTGTAATGAGCCTCCCAAACAATTTTATCATGCTTGTTTGTCACATCCCCATCCATAAATCTAGCCAATGTTGGGGGGCATGAATGGATTATGGGATTTAAATTTTTTCCTTATAGCCATAGTACAAATTCATAACATTTAAAATGTGTGAGTATATTTATAGTAAAAATACACAATAAAAATAACTCTATCCACACACACATAACATGCATATACAAGCATAATCATTACATGCATCAAATACAAACATTGCATATTCAAATACAAAAGAATGTTGATTTGTAAACAAAGAAAATCCAAGAAATTGGCTGCGTAAGACAAATTTTCCACCCAACTATATGCACTCTATCCGAATTATACTCTTTCTGCTAAGAGGCCACTCTCAATCTCAGTTATGAGGCCACTAGGGTGAAGCAAAAAATTACAGGCTTCTCTCTCTCAACCCACAACCCTTTTTGCTCTCTATGCTTAGCCAAATTATCATACATATCTCTACATGGATCTCACTTTTCCATTACAACCATGGACCGCCTTCCAACTTCTTCACAAAACACAAGGAAGGCATCTCCATTCACTAATGCATACTTCCCTCAAGAGATCCAACCCTTAGAGTGCTTACCACTGTGTGCAATAAGAGTCCAACCCATTGTATGGTGTTGGAGAACCTACTATAATGTTAAATTATATTCTCAAGCATTTGTGAGTAGAAAGTATCTATGTGTAAATATTCATAACTTTCCCAACCTCTATGCTCACCTACATCCATCTCTTTTCCATTGAAGTATGCATGTGTGCCTCTAAATTCAAATTTTTGGGTTATACATAGTATAATAATCTCCATGAACAACAATAGGGATCTATAGGTAGTGTATATATTAACGCGAGAATGAGTTTTGACTCCAAAGGATATGAGATAATGGTGAAAAGAAAACTAACATAACTTATGACCATATAAGAAAAGGATGTATGTAAACTGATATAACTGTCATAAAAGTGCATTCACACCCGTGCTTCAATAACTACATGAGGTGACTTTCTCACCAACCTCACAAGTGCATTCAATGATTGAATTTAATAGTAAAAAAGAAGGAAATTGGCCTATTTAAAGAAGATGGAAGCAACTAGATGATTTTGAAGGTTGACACTTGGCAATAGAGGATTTAATCTCCCATAGGATCCCTTTCATCTTCCCCTCTTATTGAATCATATCCCATATAGTTCTCATTACATAACTATATTGTACCATTTTATTACTGTTCCAACACAATATTTACATAGCTTTAAAGTTAGCATGACAAGGAAACCTCACAATACAATTAAAAATATTTACATCACACATGCCTAGTCATTCACTAGTCAGGCCTTGGACTTGAACCCCACACTAGGAATCCATAATAGCATATTTACATCATTTATATAATTTTGATTCAATACATTAGAATTCAAAATTGGGGGTATTGCATTGCTTTAGGGAACATAGATATGGACCAAATGGCATAAAAATCCGTTCTATAAAAAAACGTTTGATACTAGCTTTCTCACACCTAGTGCTCGATAGGTAATGACATAGTTAGTGTCATTGTCACACCATTGGGGCCACTTAGAGATATTGGGTCTACAAGGTTTGAGAGCCAAAGGTGGACTGAGGTAGTTTGCAATGAAAATACTGGTACCCTTATTGTACTTGATTTTCATTGAATTATTTTACCTACATGGATCAATTTTGGTGGTATCCATTTTGTAACTTTTCATGTATCTACATTAACTATAGGGGCTTGGGATCAACGTTCACGATTGTCTCCTTCCATAGGACATAATTATTTCATTAGTGACACCCCTACATATTGAAGTGCATTTTCGTATCATAGATGGGGTACCTATAAACTTCATTAGAGACTATCTTGCTATGGCATACCATCAAATGTTTATTATGAGTGAGGACTACATAGGCAACATGATCCGAAGCATTTATCTCAACATCAAAGGGATATTGTAGGTTTGGTAGAGTGATTATTGGTGGTACTTCAAATCCTTGAATGCTATTGGTGTGATCGAGGGTAAATGAGATTGGTTATGGCATTACCTTGGCTACTTGGACTAGGGTCCAAGTGATATGAGAGAACCCCAACATGAACTTGAGATAAATTTTGGTGAGGCCAAAGAAATGTAGATATTTTTTGTAGATGTAGGGTCGACCAATCATGAATGAATTTGATCTTGTATAAATCCACATGCAAACCATGTTTTTCCATGATGTATCCCTGATGCTGATTTGTATCCATATTGAATGATCATATCTAGAAATTGGTATATCATTTGTTTTGTCATAGTATACTTTGAGCATGTTGGATGTTCTACAATTTTTTTCCCATGTTGTTGAAAATGATGATATCATCCAAATATACAACCACGCTTGAATTTGTGAATGATTACAAGATAGAATCCATAATTTTCATGAATGTTGTTAGAGTGTTATTCAAGCAAAATGGAATGACCAAGCACTTAAAAAGTCCTTTTAAACTTGAATGTTTTCTTACATACATCAATTTTCTCACTAGGTGTTAGATTGACTTAAGATAAATATTACTAAATAACTTAACACCCTTGAGTTGATCATCAATTCAAAGGATTGGATATTAGTTCTTGACTATGATTTTGTTTAGATCTTTATAATCAATATAGAGTTTCTATGTCCCATACTTCTTCTACAGCAACACAATTAGATTCCCGGAGTGTGAGTAGCTCAATTGAATGTATACATTTTGGATGAGATCTTGAATATGAAGTTCAGTTTCTTCATTCTCTAGAAGGGTAGTTTGTATACTAGGACATTAGCTGAAGGAGTTACACGTATGAAAAAAATTGAATACTTGAACTAGAAGTGTATATACATCGGTACAAGTGAAGAACATATATCTATTTATTCTGCCACTATATTATCCATCTACTTATACTATGTACAAATATTCAATGTAGAAGTTATGGAAATTATAGTCATCTTCCACACATTTCGATTAAATCACGAAGAGGATAAATATGTTGGTTTTAGATATTACATTATTGCACTATTTTGTTGATATCAAGGAAACTATGGTGGTGAAAACTAATTATACTGCTATGTAGAGTTAACCTCCAAAATTTACAATGAGACTAAGGTGCCTAGACTCATAAGAAACATGATATTTCTACATATAAGGTTTGCCTAAAATAACATCACAAAATTAAAGTGGGGAACCATCACATAATGGCTAATCTCTAAAGGTTTTGATTCCATAGGGAAGGTGAATTGTTTCTTCTTGTGGATGTCTCGTCCATTTCTCAACCAATCGATGATGCATGGATAGAGGTGTGCCATTGTTGGAATATTCAATCTCTTGACAAATTCAATTGAGATCAAGTTCCTCTAGAAACGATAAATTGTAGTAGACTCCCCTTAAACCACTTCTTTTAATGGAATAATTAATCACCTTCCTCAAGATATTCTATATCTCCTAGTTGTAAATTTGTAAGTGCAATGGCATCATTGGGTTTTACATCAAATCCACTTTCTATTATTAGCCCCTGAATTAAGATCCATGAAAGGGACTAACTCTAATTATTTTTATTCAAGTTGCAATGAATTCTTTGAGTGACTTATGTTAATGTTATGCTAATGTATTTAATGGAATTCACACCTCTTTCCAACATCCTTCATCAGATTATTGTTACCTTTATCTGTCTACGTCTTGGATTTCTTGTCCTAAGTTTAGTTATCATTTTTATATTATTTGATATGCAATTTAGGACCACCTTTATCATGCTTACTCTATGGTAGATCGCAGACCCAAACTCCCATTTATTCTTCTATTTATTTTTTTACTTGATTTTTACAACATATCAATAAGTGACTCGCACAATGACATACACACAAGTATTTTACCCTAGAAACCCTTAAAGGAAAAAACTGGAAAATATTAGAGTAGCACCTCCATCTTTATCATTGCATTTCTTAACCATTCAAAATACAATATTAAGGTATTCTGCGTCATCCAAAATCACAATCTATTAAAATGTATTATAGATATACCCCAATCCCTTAACTAAGATTAAATTTCATATTTTTAGTAGAAAACAAAAAATAGCCCAAAAAAACCCACACACCCACATGTAAAGAATATAAAACATACCCAATAATCACACCTTTGAAATGATTTCTTTTTAATTGTGTCTTAAGCCAATGTTGGTACTTATTGAAGGATATGGGAGAAATTATCCATCATCTCTTTTCTTTGTCAGATTAGGGATTCCTCAAGCAATAAATTAATAGGATATCCTATTCCATCATCTCTTTTTTATTCCACCATTGAATATTTCTTGGAAAAAAAATATCAGTTGCCCCCAATGTCATATATTTCAAGACCCAACTCCTCATATGTAAACTTCATTTTGGACCTGCATGGAGAAACAACAAAGAACATATTTCTCTAATACCACTAATCCAAATTATATAGAGAAACAAATGAAGATATAAATATAAATGGAAATACATAGAGAGATATTGCAAAGAGCACAATAGTACAATAAAACCCCAATTCTATTAATGAATGACATGGAAAAAGAATGTAAAATACAAAGCAAATCAAGCTAGCTAAAATGGTGGTAAATTATCTCTGAAGAGAGATGTGTTGTATATGCTAATTCAAAAGTGCCTTTGAACGTCATCACAAGAGGACAAAAGTGCCTTTGAACATAAAGCGTGATAATTTCCATAGGATTCAAAAAAGATACAAAACCCTAACCCTAGGAATAATGTGGAAAAAAAATGTGGTCTCCAAGGAGGCTAATTGATACTTCAACTTCTAAAGGGCAATATTTTCCTTGCAAACTTCACTGAGGGTGTTTATTTTAGATCATCACAAATCTTATATCATGCTATATTATTTTAGTATTCTAATCCATCTAATATTGCAAGGCTTAAATTTAATGTAGAAAAAATGCAAGACGAAGGTTCAAAAACTATTTTGGAAGACGATGACCTTAAAAATTGTAGTACGTTTGTTGAGACATTAAACCATTTTTAAATAGTGCAACATGTGATTAGCCACTAATATCCACTTGAATCAAGAAGTGTGTTCAAACTAGGATGCCATAGATTCTTAAATAGGCATTTTTTGTCCATAAATCAAAGTCCCTTAGTAGCAATATGTGTTGATCCCTACACTGAGAAGAATAAGAGAGTAAAAAGAAACTTATAATTTGAATGGTTCAACAGTTCAAATTTGTATCGTGAGAGCTACAAATATTCTAATATTAATGTGCTATAAACTCACTTTAATATAAGGGGAGATGCTATTTGTTTTTCTTAATAAATGTATGTTTAAATGAAAACTCTACGCCTTGTGTCTCTATGATGTTTGAACATGGGTCTATGGTATTTGAACATGGGACTCATACACACATAACAACACGAGACTTCTACCATTTGATATCACCCATTTTCAATAAATTTTTGGTGGGCCTAAAGTAGAACCTAAATGGGGTTGGTACATACATGTGTGCATGGTTAGTGGTATTCATATGTCAAACATTCAAACACTACCTCGGTTGATCCACGTATAGCTTAAAGTACCACATAAATATATCATTTTGGTTGACCTTTATGAGAACACATGGTGCACTTTATTCCACTTAGTTTTTGGTTTGAAGTGGGATTTGTTACAAATTGTATTTCTAACTTAGTTTACATTCTTAAAGGAATTTTAATGTTTTAATGAAGCAATATTTCCACAACTTTACTCTTATTTATATGTTTCTTATAAAACCATTTCATCATTTTTTATATTTAGTGAAAAAATAGTTTCTGTAACTACAAAATCTAGTATGATATGAATTTGAATTAACAAAGGTGGAATGATGACTTATTTCTATTTGAAATTAATTGGAAAATGCATCAAATAAAGAGTGATCAAGAAATTGTGAGTAAGATGCCATTGTTGTTGGAGTCCCCTAAAATTAAGCCTATACAAGAGATTTTATCCAAAAGACAGTAGTAAAATAGGTAAACTAGGAAGGGAAATTATCATCGGATGTGTAATAGCTATGTCGAGTCAGTTGGTGGGAATGGAGAGGTTCAACCTTTCACTAAGAGGAAAGCCAACAATTTCTCTTTGTCAAGTTGAAATTGTCATAGTGTTGGTTGATGATGTGCAATGATCAAATACAAAGATGGTGCTTCCACCAACCTTAGTTACACTCATAGTCTCATCTTTGCAAGACCTAGGGACAATGGGTTAGGGAATCATGGGTTTTGGTTATGCAACTATAAAGTAATTAGTTTTCAATATATGGGGTCATGTTTTGGGGCTTGTATGGTTTTGAAAGAACTAAAAGTTGCATCATTCCTAATCCAAAATATTTCAGATATTTTGTAGAAGTAGAGTATTTTATGTTTGCATGTATGGTTTATTTTTAGCATGAAATTGTAAAATCAAAAAAAATATTTGTAGGCACGCTAAGCATTTTTATCTTCAATGTGATTTATCTCGCACTTGCATCTAGCTTTATTCATTATACTAGAACATTAATGAAAGAAAAGGGTCCAATTCAAACAACATAAACATATTTGTGATTGTCCTAGTAGTAAACATAATGTTACTTGATGTTTTTTTTTAATGAACTAGTTCCTTTAAACAATGTTAA
This sequence comes from Pseudotsuga menziesii, assembly GCA_001517045.1. NCBI lineage: Eukaryota > Viridiplantae > Streptophyta > Pinopsida > Pinales > Pinaceae > Pseudotsuga > Pseudotsuga menziesii. The sequence continues at coordinate 462,665 of LPNX010876083.1, read as the reverse complement.
TTTACCTTTTTCAACCACTTAGACTAGAGAAACCTTTTAAGCTGTATAGGAAGAGGTTATCGATTTATTCTTAGAGCCTCCACTCAGATAGAGCACTAGGTGTAAGGTCAAAATTTTTTGTACATGCTATAAAAAATAAAACCATATTTCAAAATTTTGTTAGCAAATATAAACCTCTATTATTCAAAAGTGATCCTCTCATGATCCCTTCTCTTTGCCTTTGTGATATCAATAGTATCCAACAATTCCATTTCGAAGGTAATGATTTTACTAGCGAACGTTTTCACAAAGATATGCATGCCCCCTGTTAGGGGAGGAGCAAGATGAATGGTGAAATCAACATCTATCTCTTTCTTACCATGCCCTTGGTGAGTATATTCTCTAAACAAGGTAAGTGTAAAATATATTTCATAACATTTGTTTCAAACATTTCATCAAATAGATGGCAAGAAACCCTCATATTTGGCCCTAACATACATATCAAGAATTTTGTTGATTTAATTCACTCTTAAACCAAACATAGTTGTGACAACATGGGTGTGTAACATTGTCAATGATTTTCAAATGACATGTTGATCCAAAACCGTTCCAAGTATTATGGGTTTTGGTGGAAACAATCTTTGCACTCTAGATCATCATTGAATTTGACCTTTATTCTAATTATAGAAAATGAGCTAATCATACAAATACATGCATTTTATTTTCATTTGAAAAGTCTTTACTCTTGGAAAAATTTGCCAAAAATATTTGAGTAGACATAGATAAATATATGCATTGTATGCAAATATTTTGAATATACCAAATGGTATGGCAATAATTTGAATATACCAAAATATTGCTCTCCTTGATTAAAATAAAATAAATATAAAAGCATAATAAAAATATGTTGGCTTGATAAACAAATTAATTTTTGAGTATATATATACCAAAATAAACCAAAACATTTATTAAATTAAATATAGAAATGGATCATAAGTAAATAATAAAAATATGCGGACCTGATAACCAAATTAATTTTTGAGTATATATATATACCAAAATAATCCAAACATTTATCAAATTAATCAAAGAAATAGATCTTAATGCATGGAAGAAAAATACAATTTACCTACTCTAGAGATTACATGATCACTCTAAGTTTCAACAAATAGAAAAGTGTGCACGTGTATCTAATAGAAAAACTGAAGAAGAAAGATTATGATTATTTACTCTGTAATATATGTTATTTGACATCTTTCTTATTTCACTTTATTATTATACAACTTAATGATTAAACATTCTTTCTGTGTTATTATTCAACCTCTTTATTGACATTGATATATGTTTAAATATCCAAACATCCAAATTGTATTCCAATAATTTGAATATACCGAAAAAAAATTGGTGATAAAAATAAAATAAATATCAAAACATAGAAATATATGTCCACTAACGAATTAATTTTTGAGTATATATACCAAAATAAACCAAACATCTATCAAATTAATCAAAGAAATAGATCGTAAATATATACTTTAATACCCCTAGTTACTTTTTGATGTTTTATTTTTATTTAAGTATAATGGAACAAGTGAGTTAAATTTTATATAAATAAAATTTTGAAATTGAGAGTTTTAACAACTATACAATTAATTGACATAAAGTTGGGTTAAAAGCACTTATCAAATCCTCAAAGTTTTTTACTAAGACAAGTGGGAGAAGAGGGCATGCAAAGGGATTATAGAAAACAAAAAAACTAGAAAAACTAGATTTGTTAGAGGTGAAGACTCTATTTTATGTATCCACCCACTAAAATAGCGCAGAGCTGCGAGAAAACATATGTGAAGGCTCTGTAGCAGAACAATTAGTGAGAAGAAAAGAATGCTAAAAAACAGTTTTAAACCTAGACTCCCAACAAGAAGGTGGAACAACAGAAGAGTTTCGAGATTTGCTTTACACATATGTTTCCTAAAAACCTAGTTCTTATTTACTAAAGATACATATATGATTGGTGCAAATTAATTATCTATTATTACAATCATATCTATGTATTAATGGGTTATATGGTTCCAATGGTAGAAGAGAAATGATGATAAATTAGTGATATCTATGTTACTAACAATCTTTTACTTATTAGTATGAAATCTTTTATACTTGTAGATGAACTAAATATGGATTAATTAAAGAGAATAATTATAGTAAAGCCATTTTTTATTTTACTATCTTTAAACCTATTAAATAGTTTTTAAAGAGAGATTAACTATAGAAACAAGTTTAGTAATGAAGAAACCTTAATCTACAATTGATAAAATTATATATTTTAGCATTTATTTAATAACCAGCTATCTTCACAAAAACTAACTAATTAATTATGATATTCACCAACCACTTTACTTATACTTGTATTAACATTTTAGATAACCATAAAACATAAAAAAACTATTTTACATACTTTACATATTCAACCACTAAATTAAAATACCTAATACTTATGTTAAATATCAAATAACTAATCATTTTCAACAACTACAGTCAGATGTCTAATGACTATGTTAAAGTACCAAATAACTAATCATTTTAGTCGGCCATAAAACCAACATAAAGACGTGAACTAACATTTATTTATCTATTTGTTAGACCAATCACTTCACTACCTTTCACATTTCACATTTCGTGAAGTAACAAGTTCTGCAACTCTGCTAAGACAATACTTTGAATTAACAAAAGCAGACCATCTTCTTATTTCTACCTGATTTCTGTTTTTCACTGTGAAGATCAGAAACATATCAAAGCAAAAAGTTGCGAGTAACATGGCACCAGCGACCCCTAAATTGAAGGGCATTTGCAAGGGATACCCTCCAAGAGACAACAGTAAAGGTGGTCCACTGGGGAAGGAAAATCGTCATTGTAGGTCAATTAGCTGCGTCGAGACATTCGGTGGTGGTGGAGCTGTTAAACCGCTGGCTGAGAGGCAGAACAGCAGTTTGTCATTGCCGGATCAACGTAACAACCAAATCAAGGTCACCAATATACAGCCTTTTACGCTACGAACAGAGGTAGAAACACAAGTCTAATAATGTTTTATTGAGAGAATCCATATATAAATATGGAATAACCTATTGACCCGACCATTTGCACCAATCCGAAGACCAGGGCTCCATTTAGGCGACTGCTGTGCTTTCCTGGGCCTTGGATTGGTGCAAATGATCTGGTCGATAGGTTATTCCTTCCGTTAGTTATCAGCTTAGTTAATATACCTTATCTTACCATAAACAAATGTGTATGCACAGTTTGACAAACATGTACTGTTTTGCAGCAAAGAGGGCAAATGAAAGAACAACAATTCATGAAAAAGTTACAACAGCAGATGGAAGAGGAGCAAAAGCGCAGAATACCTATTGCACTAAGTTTGCCACTCACAACTGATAAACCACAAGTAAGTTTTATGTAATGAATGGTCCTGAGTGTGATAACTTAGAATGATCATAATTATGGTGAAGGGTCTACCCAAAACACTTTTATCATTTCTAAATTTCTATAAATTACAAATCCATAAAACTATTATAATATCGAATGAGATCCTATCTAAAATCTCTTTTGTTATTTAAATTATATTGTAAACTGTTTTTTTCGTTTGTTTCTCAAATTTACAGGTTTTACCAAAACCCCCAGTAAAAGAGCAGACCAAGCCATTAAATGTAAAGCTTCGCACAGAATCTAGAGCCGCTGAAAGAGCCGAATTCGATAACTTTGTATGTCTGAATCCTTTGATATTCTGTATTTCTGTTAAGTATCAAAAGGTCATCAATTCCTAACATTTCTTCCAATGGCTCCTTCTATAGGTGGAAGAAAAACTTTCCTATTTCGAGCATCAACAGCTGGAAGAAGAACTAATCCAGAAGGTATAAGTTATTCTCTATTATGAATCTCTTTTTATTTAGATTTTTAAAACAGTTTTTTCATAAATTTAAGTATTTGTTATCAATTAACATGAATGACCTGAGCAGCAAATGGAAGAAGAAGAAATTAAACGATTGAGAGAAAAGATGATTCCATTAGCTCAAGGCATGCCCTTTTTCGATCGGCCATTCGTACCAAATAAGTACGTGCTTCTTCCTCTAATCCAAATTTTAAGTTTTCGTGATTCTATATAATGAATGTACAATTAAAACCAAAATTGTAACAGGTCTTCGAAGCCTCTGACTGTGCCGAAAGAGCCCAAAGCGCAGACCCATCGTCGTACAAGAAGCCTCGCATGAAGTGGGCTGCACCCGTGGAAGTTGCAGCATGATCAGTAAAAATTCTGGAGTCTCCATCTTATGAAAATATGTTATTTTTTTTCAAATTTTAGATAATCAGAATAATATTAATTAATATAATTACAATTTTCACAAAATCACCAAAAATATTTTGTTTCTTACTTAAAAAACAATGTTTAATTATAAGTTAAATGCTATATATAGTTTTTTACTTACAAAATAATGATTAATTATAAGTTAAATGCTAATATGTTGATACAAAACTTCTTTAACTCAAAACTTAACTAATTTATATATAAAATTAAAAATTAACTAATATAAAATTAAGTGATTCATAAATTATAATTAACTAAATTATAAAAAAAAGTTAAATATGAAACAATAACATAATGATCTTACCTAATATAAAAATACAAAAGATCCTAAACAACATCCTAAATACAAATTTAAATTACATCAAGATGCCATCAATCTAAAATATACAGAAATTGATTTTACAAAATTGGAAAAAAAACCTACACTGCAGGCAGCACAACGACCTCATATATAATTGCATGGACAAACAAATATGCAATCCAAGCAACACATAGTTTCTAATATTATGAGAAAATCCATAAAAATAGATAGTTAGCAAGAGTACATAAGTTAATTAGCATTAGCATATGACAAAGGAAACATTGACGTGGCATCTTTGTCTTTGCTTGCATCACCTTTATACTTAAAACTCAAATATGTATTTGGTTTAATATTTTTCATTTACTTTATAAACTTACCACTCAGCATAAGATATAAACTATGTAACTCTAAATTTTCTAAAAAAAAATTAATCAAATTACTTTAATTATTAAAAATAAATTTATAATATTTTTTTGAAGTATGAAAGGCCAATTGTATTTATAGTCATTTAATGCATTGTACAACTTTACATAAAATAATATTGATAATAATATTGTCAAAATAAATTAATAATTCTTTAATTATTTACATTTTCAAAATCATAATGTTACAATTTAATTATTGTGCATTATTTTACTTATACATAATGCAAAACATATTCTTTACAATATTTATTTATAAAATAAATTCTAATAACTTAAAACTAGGATGGGTAGAAAATAGTATAAAAGTAGTATATGTCCACTTTAAATAAAAAGATGTTTTTTCAGTTTGAATCAAATCAATAGTTATATATAGAACATACCAAAGCTTATAAAGGTTTTCACCTCGAAAGATTTGATCCCTTTAAGGACTTGATAAAGCCTACGATTTGGATCTATACTAGTATACAATAGAAAACAAGATATTAACAAATGTTTTGTAAAAACATTCATACAAAACATTAATTTTTTTTAAGAATTATACTACCAAAGGCTAAAACCTTATAAAAAAATTGAAATGGAGATTTGTATTTTTCTTTTTAATATAAAAGAATTCTAAAAAACATGATATTGAGAATTCAAAATTTTCATATCAAAATGAATTGTAAATTTATATTGAATATAATGTCACTATACAAAGAATTAATAATGATTAAAAAACAAAAAAATATTATTAAAATTATAATTTTCTTAAACCAAATTCTAATCCAAAATTATTTTTTTACTATGTGTAGAATTTTAAGGTTTACTCTTAAAACCTCAAATAAAATATGATTACAAAATATTAATATAAAATAAAGTATAAGAAACAAATATAATCATTGTTAAAATAATAAAATAAAAAAGTACAACTTAAAAATACAAATAATGATACTAAACTCCATAAAATTTTTACCAAATAAAACTTATATTATATAAAAAAAATATAAACATTAAAAAAATACTTTAAATTATGTATATTTATGTTAAAACCATGACTAAAACATAATATTTTCCATCAACATAAAATATAAACCATCTAACCATGCTTATGTTTAAACCATGAAAAAAACATAATATTATACATTAAATTTATGAACCCACCACTTAGCCTAAGATATAAACCCTGTAACCCTAAATTTCCTAAAAGGGAAAATCAATCAAAATACTTTTTAATTATTAAAAATAAACTTATAATATTTTTTAGAATTTCATTTATGTTTATAGTCATTTAAT
>LPNX010876083.1:431672-456279 GCA_001517045.1 Pseudotsuga menziesii | reverse complement strand
GTATTGTACAACCTTATATAAAATGATGTTGGTAATAGTATTGTCAAATAATTTAATAATTCTTTAATTATTTACATTTTCAAAATCATCAAATTTCTCATATATATTTTGTTACAATTTATTTATTGTGGATTATTCTACTTTTTTAGAGGAAATCTCCACGGAAAACCCAGAAATACTTCCCCACATTAGTAGGGAAAATCAATCAAAATACTTTTTAATTATTAAAAATAAACTTATAATATTTTTTAGAATTTCATTTATGTTAGAGTCATTTAATGTATTGTACAACCTTATATAAAATGATGTTGGTAATAGTATTGTCAAATAATTTAATAATTCTTTAATTATTTACATTTTCAAAATCATCAAATTTCTCATATATATTTTGTTACAATTTATTTATTGTGGATTATTCTACTTTTTTAGAGGAAATCTCCACGGAAAACCCAGAAATACTTCCCCACATTAGTAGGGAAAATCAATCAAAATACTTTTTAATTATTAAAAATAAACTTATAATATTTTTTAGAATTTCATTTATGTTAGAGTCATTTAATGTATTGTACAACCTTATATAAAATGATGTTGGTAATAGTATTGTCAAATAATTTAATAATTCTTTAATTATTTACATTTTCAAAATCATCAAATTTCTCATATATATTTTGTTACAATTTATTTATTGTGGATTATTCTACTTTTTTAGAGGAAATCTCCACGGAAAACCCAGAAATACTTCCCCACATTAGTGGATGGTAGAGGTGGTAAACCGGCCTAACCCCAAAGGACTCAAGGCTTGAACCCGTGACCTCTCCCTGTACCGAAAGAGTGTGCGCACGTCTTACCAATTGAGCTAACCCTTGGGGCTATGGATTATTCTACTTATGCATAATGCAAAACATCTTGTATATAATTTATAGAAAACATTTATATATAGTTTATTTATAAAATCAACTCCAATAATTTAAAATTAAAATTGGTAAAAAATCACATAAACCCGGATGCTAACAAATAATTTGTAAAAAACATTTATATGAAACATTAAAACCTTTTAATAATTATACTACCAAATAAATGATGCTAAAACTTTAGAGAAGAAAATTGAAATGGGGATTTGTATTTTTTTAAAGTAAAAATAATTCTCAAACATGATATTGAGAATTCAAAATTTTCACATAAAAATGAATTATAAATTAAAGTTGAATGTAATCTCATAATACAAAGACTTAATAATAATTAAAAAAAAATTTCAAAGTTCTAACTTTTTTAAAGCAAATTTTTTATCTAAATTTTTTTAGCATTTTTAGATTTTTAAGGTTAACTCTTAAAACCATGATTACCAAATATTAATATAAAATAAAGATGAAAAAAATATAATTATTGTTAAAATAATAAAAGAAAAAATTAGAACTTAAAAAATGCAAATAATGATACTAAACTCTATAAAAAAAAATTACCTAATAAAACATAGGTCATAACCAAAAAAATTAATACAAACATTTTTTTTAATTATGTATGTTTATGTTAAAACCATGACTAGAACATAATAGTTTCCATTAACTTTATAAACCCACCACTAAGCATAAATAATAAATCATCTAACCATACCACCACTAAGCATAAAATATAAATTATCTAACCATACTTATGTGGCAAAAACATAATATTTTTCATTAACCTTATAAACCCACCACTCAACATAAGCTATAAGCTATAAACCATGTAGCCCTAAATTAAAAAAAAAAGAAAATCAATCAAAATATTTTTTAGTTATTAAAAATAAACCAACATAAAGACGTGAACTAACGTTTATTTATCTATTTCTTACACCAAATCAGCTTCTTATTTCCACTTGATTTCTGATTTTTACTCTAAAAATAACAAACATATCAAAGCAAAAAGTTGCGAGTAACATGGCACCAAAGACCCTAATTTGAAGGAGATTTGCAAGGGATATCCTCCAAGAGACAACAGTAAAGGTGGTCCACTGGGGAAGGAAAATCGTCATTGTAGTTCTATTAGCTACGTCAAGAAATTCGATGGTGGTGGAGCTGTTAAACTGTTGGTTGAGGGGCAGATCAACAACAGTTTGTCATTTTCAGATAAACGTAAGAACTAAGTTAAGATCACCAATATACAACCTTTTAGGCTATGAACAGCGATAGAAACATAATTCTAATAATGTTTTATTGATAGATCCCATATATAGTTATCACTGTAACTATACCTAGACATGGTTATATCAATTGTTGCTCGCGTTAATACAGTAACATTAATTAGCACTATATCTTACCATTAACAAATGTGTATGCTTAGTTTGACCAGCATGTACTGTTTTGCAACCAAGAGGCCAAATGAAAGAATGACAATTCATGAAAAAGTTACAACAACAGATTGATGAGGAGCAAAAACACAGAATACCGATTGCAGTAAGTTTGCCACTTACAACTGATGAACCACAAGTAAGTTAAAAAGAAATTCATTTTCTGCAATAAATGATTATTGTAGTCTTGAATGTCATGCTATCTAATGTATCTTTTGTTATTTGAATTATATTCTAAACATTTTTTTTTGTTTGTTTGTCAAATTTACAGGTTTTACCAAAACCCCCGGTAAAAGAGCAGACCAAGCCATTAAATGTAAAGCTTTGGACAGAATCTGGAGTCGCTGAAAGGGCCGAATTTGTTAACTTTATATGTCTGAATTGTTGAGAATAAAACACCTAACTTTGGAATCTCTATATCACAATGAGTTAACAACTTCCTGCAAACCGTTGTTTCTCAGCCACATTCAATTCTCCTCCTTCAGGCCCCTGTCTATGAGTAGCATGCAATGCATCAACATGTACATTGAAAACACTAACAATAGATTTTTGGAATAACTTAAAACAATTTCCCTTTGATAAAATCAAATGCATAGCATTATGTGGACATACACAAACATACAGGTACATACAATTAAATTTGGAACATAGCATAAATATACAGGGTGAATGCACATACACATGTTCAGAAATAGATATGGGCACAAAACAACATTTTTATTTCCTTCAGCGTTCCCTTTGTTTACATCAACCAATAGCTCCCCCAAAGAAAACCAACACCATATACTTTTTATTGCAAGAAGAATTACATTGGACAAATCTAGAAGACATGGCGTCCTAGAGACTTCTGGAGATGTCGGTGTGGGGATTGACTTCTTATGGAAGTCTCTGATCATTTAATACCATAGTTATTTTTCAACTACTAGCTACATTTAAACTAAAGAATACCTGGCGACGGTGGATGAGCTGGCTTACCGACCAATTTTTCCTGAATTTGTTTTCACCTACCAACATTCTCCCACTTGAAATTAAATGGAGACAAATCCTTGGTTATCCATCCAAAAACTATGGATCATGTTACTCCGAAGCCAACCAATCTTCTACAAATATCTTGCTGAGTCTCTTGGAAAAACATTAGTTATCATATCAGCAGGGTTCTCAGCAGTATGAATCTTTTCCAAATTTAAATTCCCTTCTTCTAGTACTTGGCGAATCCAGTGGTACCTTAGATCAATTTGCTTGGTCCTTGAATGAAATACTGGGTTTTTCGTCAAGTGAATGGCACTCTGACTGTCGCAATGCAACACATACTTTTCCTCTTTGATTCTCAGCTCTCCTAGGAATTGCTGCATCCACAACATCTCTTTGCAAGCCTCTGTTGCAGCTATGTATTCTACCTCGATTGTGGAGAGAGCTATAATTTTTTGTATCCTAGATACCCAATACACCGATGCACCTGCAAATGTATGCAAGTAACGAGTGGTGGACTTTCTAGTGTCCACATCTCTAGCTATATCCTCATCTGTAAAGCCTTCAAGCACAATATTAGGATTGCTAAAACACAAACAATAATGACTAGTACCTTTGAGGTACCTTAAAATCCACTTTACCACTTGCCAATGTTGTTTTCCCGGATTTGCAAGAAATCTACTCACTACTCCCACTGAGTGTGCAATGTCTGGGTGTGTACATACCGTGGCATACCTCAAGCTTCCAACTGTTGAAGCATAGGATATTTTTCTCATATCCTCCTTCTCCTTGTCATTACAAGGGCACAAATCAATACTCAATTTGAAGTGGGATGAAAGAGGTGTTCCCACTAGTTTGGCATCCTTCATGTTGAACGTGTTAAGCACCTTCTCAATATACTTTTCTTGTGACAGCCACTACCTTTTATTCTTTCTGTAAAATATGATTCTGATGCCCAATATTTTTTGTGCTTGGACCAAATCCTTCATTGCAAATTGAATTCCCAAGTCCTTCTTCAACCTGTTTATCATGCGCTTATCATGCCCAACAACTAGCATACCATTGGCATATAGCAACAAACTCATAAACCTTTCTTGGTCATAGCTTTTAATGTAAACACAATGATCAGCCTCTAATCTCCTAAAACCATGTTCCAACATGAATGAATCAAATATTTTATACCATTGGCGAGGTGCTTGTTTCATCCCATAGAGACTCTTCTTCACTTTACAAACAAAGTTTTCTTTGCCTTTTGTTTTGAATCCTTCTAGCTTCTCCATATAAATCTCCTCCTCCAATTCTCCATGAAGGAAGGAAGTGTTCACATCTAACTGTTCACACTCTAAATATAAAGTAGCAACAAGACCAAGGATAATTCTAATGGATGACATTTTAGCATCAGGTGAAAAAATTTCATTAAAATCAATACCTTCTTTTTGGGAAAATCCCTTTAGCACCAACCTTGCCTTGTAGCTCTCCTTCTTTCCTTCGCCCTCATGCTTGATCTTGTGTACACACTTGTTTTGAAGAGTTTTTCTTCCTTTTGGAAGCTTTACTAGCTCGCATATTTACTCTCTTTTCTCGCATCCTTACACTCTTGATCATAACAAGGGTTTGTTTTATTATTGCTCGTTTTAGTCGAGACTTCAATAGAGAACTTGTTAATGGACGATGAGAGGGTTGTATCAAAATTATGGTAGACATTTTCTATATTTTCCATGCTAGATAAAGGAAGCAGTTCATTTTTTAGATCATGGAGAAAAATGACAGCTTTTTTTAATGGAATATCATGTGCTTTTGGCAATGATAGTTTTCCTCCTTAGGATGGCTATCCATGACAATATTAAAATATGTTGGCTTGATTTAAGAGAATTAATTTTTGACTATATATATACCAAAATAAACCAAACATTTATCAAATTAATCCAAGAAATAGATCATAAATAAATAATAAAAATGTGTAGGCTTGATAAACTCATTAATTTTTGAGTATATATACCAAAATAAAACAAACATTTATCAAATTAATAAAAAAATAGATGGTAAATAGTTTATTTAATTACCAAGCACTTGGTAAATAAATAAACTTGATTCAACCATATGTTTAAATTTCACACTCCGCATAAATCTATGCTTCCATGAATTAAGAGATAAATATCCAAATATCCAAATTGTATGCCAATGCATGGAAGAAAAATACAATACCTACTCTACAAATTACATGATCACTCTAATTACCAACAAATAGAAAAGTGCAGGTGTATCTAATAGAAAAGTGTTGAATAAGAAATATTAAGATCACTTACTTTGTAGTATATATGTTATTTGATATCTTTATCATTTCACTTCATTATTATACAACTTCTTAATGACTAAACATTATGTTTGTGTTACTATTCAACTTCTTATTGACATAGATAAACATATGTATTGTATGCAAATATTTTGAATATACCAAACTATATGCCAATAATTTGAATATACCAAAAAATTGGTCCACTTGATAAAAATAAAATATATATAAAAACATAATAAAAATATGTTGGCTTGATAAACAAATTAATTTTTGAGTGTATATATACCAAAATAAACCAAACATTTATCAAATTAATTAAAGAAATTTATCATAAGTAAATAATAAAAATATTTAGACTTGATAAACAATCTAATTTTTGAGTATATATATATATATATATATATATATATATAAGCCAAACATTTATCAAATTAATCAAAGAAATAGATCGTAACGCATGGAAGAAAAATACAATTTACCTACTCTACAAAATACATGATCACTTCACTTTAATTTTAAACAAATAGAAAAGTGTGCATGTGTATCTAATAGAAAAACTGAAGAACAATGATTAAGATCATGCACTCTGTAATATATATGTTATTTGATATATTTCTTATTTTACTTTATTATTATACAACTTTTTAATGACAACATTCTTTTTGTGTTATTATTCAACCTCTTTATTAACATTGATACATGTTTAAATATCCAAATATCCAAATTGTATTCCATTAATTTGAATATACCAAAACAAAATTGGTGATAAAAATAAACTAAATATGAAAACATAAAATAAATATGTCGGCTTGATCAACTAATTAATGTTTGAGTATATATGTACCAAAATAAACCAAACATTTATCAAATTATTCAAAGAAATAGATCGTAAATAAATAATAAAAATATGTTGGCTTGATGAGGGAATTAATTTTTGAGTATATATATCAAAATAAACCAAACATTTATCAAATTAATCAAAGAAATAGATAGTAAATATACTCTAATACCCCTTCTTTTTTATGCTTTATTTTTATTTACGAACGATTAAATTTTATATAAATATAATTCTCAAATTGAGAGTTTTAATAGCTATACAATTAATTGACAAAAACTTGGGTTAAAAGCACTTATCAAAACCTCAAACTTTTTTTACTAAGACAAGTGGCCATTACTAAGGAGATTTGGTTATTTGCTATAAAATTCCTAGGAAAAGAGAAGAGGGCATGTAGAGCGATTATAGAAAACAAAAGAACTAGAAAAACTAGAGTCAAAAGAACTAGAAAAAGTAGAGTTGTCAGAGATCACAGAGGTGAAGGCTCTATTTGGTGTATCCACCAAATAGCTCAGAGCTGACAAAGAACATCTGTGAGTTGTTAGGCTCTGTAGCATAACAACCAGTGAGAACAAAAGAATGCTAAAAAACAATTTTAAACCTAAGAGTCTAGACAAGGGGGTGGAACAACATAAGAGTTTCGATTTTTGGTTTACACACATGTTTCCTGAAAACCTAGTTCTTATTTATTACATATACATTTATGTTTACTGCAAATTAGTTATCTATTATTGCAATCATATCTCTATATTAATGGGTTATATGGTTACAAATGGTAGAAGAGAAATGATGATAAATTAGAGATATCTATGTTACTGATAATCTTTTACTTATTAGTATGAAATATTTTATATTTGTAGTTGAACTAAATATGAAGGGACACCTTAGATAAATTCAAGAGAATAATTATAGTAAATCCATTTTTCAATTTACTACCTTTAAACCTATTAAACAGAGATTAACTATAGAAACGAATTTAGTAATGAAGAAACCATAATCTACAATTGATAAAATTATATATTATATATTTTAGCCTTTATTTAATAACAAGGTATCTTCACAAACCTAAGTGGTTAATTATAATATTCACCAACCACTTTACTTGTAGTTGTGTTAATATTTTAGATAACCATAAAACAAAAAAAAATGTTTTACATAATTTACATATTCAACCACTAAGTTAAGATACCTAATACCTATGTTAAATATCAAATAACTAACCATTTTCATTTTCAACCGCCCCATTAATATGTCTAATAACTATGTTAAAGTACCAAATAACTAATCATTATAGTCGGCCATAAAACCAACATAAAGAAATGAACTAACATTTATTTATCTATTTGTTATACCAATCACTTCACCACCTTTCACATTTCATGAAGTAACAAGTTCTGCAACTCTGTTGAGACAATACTTTGAATTAACAAAAGCATACCACCTTCTTATTTCTACTTGAAGATGAGAAACACATCGAAGAAAAAAGTTGTGAGAATATAAGGAAGGGATATGTTGTATCTACGTTGAATATAAGGAAGGATATCATCCCATAAGTGTATTTTTTTTTAGGTTTGCATTCTCAAGATATAAAAATTGATCTTGTTGAAAACCTTTATTAGTCCATCGATTTGGGGGTGAAAGGAAATCAATTTCGTTAGGTTTGTGTTCATCATTGATTACAATATAGACTAGAAAGTAGTCAAGAAACTATTGTCTCAATTTGAAATAATGGTCAATGGTACCTAAAAATCAACCAAAACATGCTCAAAGAAGAGCTTAGTGGCGACCTCTATTGTGATGCCCTTTTATAAGTCATTGAAAAATTGCCATCTTAGAGAACTAATCAACAACCACAAAAAGATACTCATTGACATGCTTGGTTGAAGGTAGGTAGGATATGAATTCATGGAGGTATAGTCTTAGGTTCTATATAGGGTAAGTAGAGGATTTTATAACCTTTGTTTCATGGTGTCAAGTTTGGTGATGGAACAAGAAGTAAAAAATTTGATATATCTATCAACATCCTCTTGGAACCTTGGATACTAGAAGTACTTTTACAACACCACCACTATTCGCTCCACATCGAAGTACCTTTCCACCTACTTGTAATGAGCCTCCCAAGCAATTTTATCATGCTTGTTTGTCACATCCCCATCCATAAATCCAGCCAATGTTGGGGGGCATGAATGGATTATGGGATTAAAATTTTTTCCCTATAGCCATAGTACAAATTCATAACATTTAAAATGTGTGGGTAGATTTATAATAAAAATACACAATGGAAATAACTCTACCCACACACACACATAACATGCATATACAAGCATAATCATTACACGCATCAAATACAAACATTGCATATTCAAATACAAAAGAATGTTGATTTGTAAACAAAGAAAATCCAAGAAATTGGTTCTGTAAGACCAATTTTCCACCCAAATATATGCACTCTATCCAAATTATACTCTTTCTATTGAGAGGCCACTCCCAATCTGGGTTATGAGGCCACAAGGGTGAAGGAAAAAATTATAGGCTTCTCTCTCTCAACCCACAACACTTTTTGCTCTCTATGTTTAGACAAATTATCATACATATCTCTACATGTATCTCACTTTTCCATTACAACCATGGAACGCCTTCCAACTTCTTCACAAAACACAAGGAAGGCATCTCCATTCACTAATCCATACTTCCCTCAAGAGATCCAACCCTTAGAGTGCTTACCACTGTGTGCAATAAGAGTCAAACCCATTGTATGGTGTTGGAGAACCTCCTATAATGTTAAATTATATTCTCAAGGATTTGTGAGTAGAAAACATCTATGTGTAAAGATTCATAACTTTCCCAACCTCTATGCTCACCTACATCCATCTCTTTTCCATTGAAGTATGCATGTGTGCCTCTAAATTTGAATTCTTGGGTTATACATACTATGATGATGTCCATGAACAACAATAGGATCTCTAGGTAGTGTATATATTAATGAGAAAATGAGTTTTGACTCCAAAGGATATGACATATTGGTGAAAAGAAAACTAACATAACTTATGACCATATAAGAAAAGGACATATGGAAACTAATATAACGGTCATAAAAGTGCATTCACCCCCATGCTTCAATAACTACATGAGGTGACTTTCTCACCAACCTCAGAAGTGCATTCAATGATTGAATTTAATAGTAAAAAAGAAGGAAATTGGCCTATTTAAAGAACATGGAAGCAACTAGATGAGTTTGAAGGTTGACACTTGGCAATAGAGGATTTAGTCTCCCATAGGATCCCTTTCCTCTTCCCCTCTTATGGAATCATATCCCATATAGTTCTCTTTACATAACTATATTGTACCATTTTATTATTGTTCCAACACAATATTTGCATAGCTTTAAAGTTAGCATGACAAGGAAACATCACAATACAATTAAAAATATTTACATCACACATGCCTAGTCATTCACTAGTCAGGCCTTGGACTTGAACCCCGCACTAGGAATCCATACTATCATATTTACATCATTTATATAATTTTGATTCAATACATTAGAAGTCAAAATTCGGGGTACTGCAGTGTTTTAGGGAACATAGATATGGACCAAATGGCATAAAAATCCGTTCTATAAAAAAAAGTTTGATACTAGCTTTCTCACACGTAGTGCTCGATAGGTAATGACATAGTTAGTGTCCTTGTCACACCATTGGGGCCACTTAGAGATATTGGGTATAAAAAGTTTGAGAGCCAAAGGTGGACTGAGGTAGTTTGCAATGAAAATACTGGTACCCTTATTGTACTTGATTTTAATTGAATAATTTTAGCTACATGGATCAATTTTGGTGGTATCCATTTTGTAACTTTTCATGTATCTACATTAACTATAGGGGCTTGGGATTAATGTGGACGATTGTCTCCTTCCATAGGACATAATTAGTTCATTAGTGACACCCCTACATATTGAAGTGCATTTTTGTATCATAGATGGGGTACCTATAAACCTCATTAGAGACTATCTTGCTATGGTATACCATCAAATGTTGATTATGAGTGAGGACTACATAGGAAACATGATCAGAAGCATTTATCTCAACATCAAAGGGTTATTGTAGGTTTGGTAGAGTGATTATTGGTGGTACTTCAAATCCTTGAATGCTATTGTTTTGATTGAGGGAAAATGAGATTGGTTATGGCATTACCTTGGCTACTTGGATTAGGGTCCAAGTGATATGAGAGAAAGTTGGTTTGCTGGGAAGACCCGGGTTTACTATCATGTACCAACAACACCCCTAGCTCACTGGCCCTTTCGGCAACAGACCGCGGAGCGGCCTGAAGTCTCACCCGAAGTGATCCTAATGGGTTGGCCAAAGACTCAAATGTCTCAACCAGGTTTTGTATGGCATCCTGTGTGCATCTCGTAGCTCTTCTTAGCCCGTGAGAAGTCTCTTTCCTTTCTGTGATGTGCAGCATCCTCTGGCTCGCGATGACTCTAGTCCTTTATCACATCGCCTCATCCTGGGCAACATGTAACTCTCTCCTATGCTCGATCCTCAACCTGCGGTACCGTGCACCACAGCTCCTCTGATGGTGCAATATCACCTCCCTGTGATATCCTACCACTGCGACTCAACTTACTTAGCTTATTGGTGTTCAGCTTATAGGACTCAACCTACAAGGCTGTTTTATACTGCGATTCTTAACTGTCTTGAGTGAAACTTATACAAACTCTTATACAGAATACTTAAAGAATTCAACTTGCATTTATCCTTTTAATCATTGCTGTGAACTGAATAACACATATATACATTTACTGTAAGCAAAGTTCATGTAATGAATGACAGATATAACAAGAAAATACAATCACATGAATCAATCACATAACACTCTGATTTTACGTGGTTCACTTCCAGGGTAGAAGCTACGTCCACAGAACTATGTTTCTATATTATAACTTGAGAGAGGTACACAGTTCTGTTGCACCGCATATGGAGCTAGAGATCTTCTGGGTAACTCCACACACAGCCTGGAGCCCTTCTCTCTTAGATCTCTTCTCTATATTGCCTTCTTACAATATACTCTTGCTCTCTCTCTCTCTCTCTCTCTGTCAATCCCTGCGGATTGTTACAATACAAAATACAATGAGCTAATACACTATTGGACTCTCAGACTCGCTGATGTCTAGCTCTAGAAGGACTGACTAGCTGGATGGATAAAATTCCCAAAATTCCAACCTTTTACAATACAAAATACATCCCTTTATAGGTGGCCCGAAGGTCTCACCATTACAACATTGTGGGTCTGTCCCAATAGTAACGCAAAACCCTAGCTAGTGACAGTCGGCATATCTGTACTTGGGGTAGCCACTTTCCATCACACCACTGCTCTCTGCAGTCTTCCATGCTTCCCAGCACTGACCATGGGTACTATGCACCGCTTCCCTTCTTCTGTCCTTTGTCTTCAATACCTCGGCCTCGTCGCTCCTTTTCCTTTATGAGGGTAGCTGAGCCCTCCTGTCTTCGCCGCTGCCTTCAATGCAATGGTTGAGCTCTCTCTTCTCGGCTACTCAGGTACTGTCATCTTTCTTGACTTCTCTGTCCCAACAATCATGGTTTCCGGCTCTGCTCTGCAGCTAGAACCATGCTACGGTGTCGTATCTTTACCTTATCTCTTCGTCTTCGCCAAACTGTCTATCTGCCAAAATGGAAGCTTCTCCTGTAGTTGCGGGACTCTTCTCCAACAGTCCCCTAACACTTACTTGTGGCTCGTCCCCGAGCCACTACCAGCGGTCTTCTCCTGCTGTAGCTTCTCCTTGGCTTCCTACGAAGTGCGGTGAATCTTGTCCCGAAGTCCTGCGACTTCGTTCTGCATAGCTGCGACACGCTCTTGTGGCGAGTCAAGCATAGATTGAATAATACTGGAGTCTTCTGCTAACTTAGCTCGTTGGTTTCTCTTATCTTTTCTTCCCTCATTGTCATGCTCTCGCTCTCGTTGCTTGCGAGACTTTTTAAGGATCTTCAGGTTTTGAGAAGTCTTCCACAGATATCCTTTCCTCTTTATCTGGGTTAGAAATTTTATCACAAGGAAAGTCGAAATCTATATCTTCTAGCCTTCTCAAACATTTCATTCAATCTGGATCTGTCCTTATGAGAACTACACAGGCCTTGAATTCCATACCGAGAACAAGCCTTTGTCTGCACGCTGGAGTTCTGCTTGTTCGGTTTGTTTTCCTTTTCACTTTTCTTCTCAACAAGCCGCTCCAGGCCTTCATGCTACCTCTGATCTCCAAATTT
Organism: Pseudotsuga menziesii; assembly: GCA_001517045.1. Classification (NCBI taxonomy): domain Eukaryota; kingdom Viridiplantae; phylum Streptophyta; class Pinopsida; order Pinales; family Pinaceae; genus Pseudotsuga; species Pseudotsuga menziesii. Next base: position 443,575 of record LPNX010876083.1, on the reverse strand, counting down.
TCATTTCTTTTCCTTAGCAGTCTTTTGTTCTTCTCTTAGCTGATGAGATAGGTCATCTTCCTTCTCCCGTGGCTTTCTTTTTCTCATTTCTACGTTCTTCCTAGCAGGAGATTTCTTCTCATCATTCCGCTGCTCTACTTTCTTATCTTCAGTGATCGGCTCTTCTTTCTTCTTCTCTTCAGCAGAGACTTTGATGACATCTTCTACATCCTGCGCTTGACTCCTCATCCTTGGCAGTTGTCCGGTCTATGATGAACTTGGCGTGACACCCTTAGACGGCGTTGTCATAGCAGACATAAGGCCTCCACGCTCGAACCTTTCCAAAATCACTTCTATGGGTTCCTCCTCGGACAGAACCCACTGGGTGTTATACTCTGGGCCGGTAATGGCTGCAAACTATGGAAATCACTGCACTCTGTAACGAAATTAGCTCTGCATAGGGAAAACTTAACAATGCACTCTATAGCTCTCGGATCTTTGCAAATGTAACCCTCCCAAATGAATAATTTTTGCTTTTATGCCAAAGTCGATAATCCCGGACGCAATGGTCATCTAGACTGAACCCGTCGGTTGTATTAATGCCTGGACAAGACCACACCTGTCATTTCGATCCTCAATAAATGCTGAAATCCGATCAATTTCCCTCGAAGCGTGTGTATGCAAGCGTCGGTCTCATCGAAGATTTGCCAAATCTAGACAATTGATTATGCTGTGCCCGAATCTACGGTAAGGTATACCGGTCATTTCTTCATTAACTGCCTATCAGAAGGCGACTTGACTAGCCCTCTGTCTCGTTGCAAAAACTGGGTACGTGGCACGAAGAAACATTGCGCTGCTGCTATGCCACACCGCATCACTTGCTCAAAACAAACTTAAGCATTTTTTTTTTATTTTTTTTTTATTTTTTTACAAAATGAACTGTCCTTATGCGATTTCTGATACTTAGAATACCTGCCGGTGTAGACTAATTCTCGGTGCGATGCCTCCTTTCAACTACACTGGACATCTGCACCGCTTGCGACTCTGAGTTAGGGCTGAGAGGTGGAGTGGATGTCACTATAGAGCTTAAGCCTATTGCCATTAATCATTGTGGGAAGAAGCTCCCCATTCATTTTGTTGAGCTGAACGGCTCCTCCCTCCGTGACTTGCTATATCTGATACGGCCCCAACCAATGCGTCTTGAACTTCCCTAGAAACTTAATAAATTTACTGTCATAGAGTACTAGGTCTCCGATCTGAAGAGTCTTACTCTTAATGTGTCTGTCATGCCAATATTTTTCTCGTTCCTTCTGCACTTTCTGATTGAATCCGGCGATGAATCTGTCTTCCTCTAAGGCAATTAGTTGTGCTAGCCTTTCCTGCACCGTGTCTGTATCAGCCATTCTAGTGATCTGAGCAATTCTTAAACTGGGAAGAATATACTCCATAGGCATAACAGCCTCTTTTCCATACACCAAGCTGAAAGGTGTGTGTCCTGTAAGTTTCTTGCATGTAGTCCTATATGCCCATAATACAGTGTTAACTCTGAGGTCCCAATCATTCCTTTGGCTATTGCAGATCTTAGTAAGAGCATTTTCTAAAATATTGTTAAAGGCCTCCACCATACCATTAGCTTGTGGGTGGTAGGGGGTGCTCTTATGGTGCTGTCTCTAGAATTCTTCTGTCAAGGCCTCAATGGTGTGATTCAGGAAGTGTGTGCCTTGATCGCTCATCAAAATTATTGGGCATCCAAATATAGTGATGATGTTTTCAAAAATTAACTGTGCGGCTGTAGCAGTATCACAATTTCTTACTGCTTTGGCCTCTGCCCACCTGGTGAGGTACTCTGTTCCAGTGATGATATATCTTGCACCAGTTCATTTTCCTGGTGGGTTGATAGGACCCACAAAGTCTATAGCCCACTTTTCAAATGCGCGCAGCATAATCTGCGGTCGCAACGGCATTTCATCTCGTCGTGAAGGTTTTCCTACTCTCTGGCAGATATCGTAGCATCTGCACAATTCCTTAGTATCCTTGTGTAACGTAGGCCACCATAATCCTGCGGTCAGGATTTTCTGCACAGTCGGCTTTCCTGCGAAATGACCTCCTGCGGTACCTGAATGTGCTTCTCTAATAATAGCCTCTTTTTCATGCGGAATCACACATCTGCACAGGACTTCATCTGGACCTAACTTGTATAATTGTCCTGCGATCAGGGTGAAGTCTGCTGCTTTAACAACCAACTGCCTCTTTTGATGCTTGGTAAACTCCTCAGGTGCACTTCCTATGGTGAGAAAGTGGATGATATTAGCATAGTACTCATCTGTGATCTGGATAGAGAACAACTGCGCATCTAGAAAATTGTCCTCTAGATTACTTGGCTCTTCTCCTGAGTCTATTCGCGACAGATGATCAGGTCCGGCGTTCAATCTTCCTGATTTGACAATGATTTCAAAATCATACTCCTGAAAGAGGAGTAACCATCTGCAGATTCTTCCCCCTAACACTGGCTTATTGACCAGATACTTCAATGTGGAATGGTCAATAAACATATTGAACGAGGCACCCAACAGGTAGTGCCTGAACTTCTATAGCGTGTACACCATAGCTAAGCCTTCTCTTTCTGTCATGGTGTAGTTCTTTTCTGCTGTCGATAGCTTTCTGCTGGAGTATGCGATAGGATGATCGATACCTCCTTCTCCTGGTTGCGTTAAAACAACCCCTAGTGCGATGCCAGATGCATCCACATGTACATGAAATGGATTAGTCCAGTCTGGAAATACCAAGATGGGTGCTATAACCATCTTCTCTTTAAGTGTGCTTAGACTCTGCTAGCATTCATCATTCCATAGGAATTTTTCATCTTTCTTTAACAGTTTTTCCATCGATGTTGTAATCTTTGTGTATCCCTTGATGAATTTTCTGTAGTACCCGGTATGACCAAGTACTGTTCTCAATTGTTTGACTGAGTTGGGTGCTGTAAGATTTCAAATGATGGAAATCTTTGCGGGATCTACCATCAAGCCTTGCCTACAGACAATGTGACCCAACAAAATACCGAATGGTGCATAGAATATACATTTTTTCAAGTTTAGAGAAGTCTGGTACTGCCTACATTTCTCTAACATCAGTCTTAAGTCTCCTATGTGCTTGTCAATTAATCCAAATACAGTCCAATCATCAAAATAAACTTCTAGGAATTTATGGATGTATTCTTTAAATACAACAACTACTACTCTAGAAAAGATAGCTAGTGCATTCTTAAGACCAAAGGGCATTACCGTATACTGGAATGAGCCCCATTCTGTTGCAAAAGTGGTCGTACGTCAATCTTTCGGGTGGATTCTGATCTGGTGATAGCCTGAAAAGCCATCAGTGAAGGAGTAGACCTCATGTCCTCCCACATTGTCTAGTACTTCATCAGTGAAAGGTGTCGAAAATGGGTCATGAAGCGATGCGTCGTTGAGTTTACGCAAGTCGACACAGATCCTGATGTCTTTTTTAGTTTTCTTCTCTTGCACGACCATGGGACTAACCCATTCGCTTTCTTCCACTGGCTCGATGATGCCTGCTGCTAGCATCTTATCGATCTCATCCTTAACTTTTTCTTTGTAGCGTGGATTTAATCTATATGGACGCTGTTTGACTGGTCTAGCATCCTCCTTCAATGGTATCCTCATTACTCCCAAGTCTCCGACTATTCCCTTCATCTCTATGAACTTGGTGGGAAATAGGTCCTGATAGTCATGTAGCAAGTCTGCAATCTGTCTGACTGTTTCATCGTTCCAATAGTCTCCAATAGAGGCAAACTTTGGTTCTGTGTCTATGCCAATATTGATATTTTTAATCTTGATCGGCTCTGTGATTGCTGGAATCTGTAGCTTCGGTCCATCAACATCGCGAGTCCCTTCTGACTCTGGAATGTTGATGTTGCAAGGATCCTCATCCTCATCCTCTGGTTCTGCTTCGAAGTTATAACACTCGAGTGCCTCTTCTAACTGGATGGCCCACTCAGGTTGAGTATGTACTGGTAGGGTACAATCCTCAAATATCTTAATCTTTATTACATCTAGGGCCTGATCAACATTTGGATACTCAGATTCAAAAGCAAAGGTAAGTAGAAAGTTTTCTATTAGAAGTGGCCATGTAGTCGTTCCCTTGCGCAATTCAGTCTCTATGTACCAGTTCCGTGGAACTGTGTCCAAGGTGTGAATGAATCGGTGAACCCATTCATCCTCAGGAATGTACGACCAATCCTGTTCACATGTCTGAATATGTGACCTGGGGTCACTTTCTCCTGTGTATCTCTGCTGGACATACTCTCTGTTGGTAGAGAATCTGATTGCCATAAATCTCTTAAGATCATCCCATGATGTGATATTCTCTTTATGTGCATACCACCATCTTGCAGGTGTGGCTCATACTGCAAGGTCCATAGCTACGATCCTCTGCTCATGAGGAATTTGTTGTTCATACTGCGTGAGAAAGTCCTGGATATTTGTTAGAGCATGAAATGATGGAATCTCATTAATCTCTGTGCAAATCCATCGCAGTGACTTAGTCATATACGCACATCTGCGCACTGAGACTTTGTAAATTCTGTTCTACCAGTTCTCTAGACCAACATCCAAATCCGATGTGCATGGGTTGTCGCATTGCCAACTAATCTTCCCTTCTGCGGTTGGATTGATGTAGTCGTTCTGGTTCGCAGTCATCTGATAGAGACTGTCCATGTTACGTGCCTCTTCCTCTACTCGGATAGGTTCAATGTATCTAGGACCATGAAGAGGATCTAACGGTACGATGACCCAGATCTACGCGTCCTCAAAGGTCATTTGTCTTCTCTTTAAGTCAATAACGACCATGTTACCGATCGCCCAATCAATGCCTAGCAGTACTATGGTCAAATTCCGCAGAGCTGCGAACTCCGTCAATGTCAACTGGCACCTGCGATAATCGACCCAGGGGTGATACCCGCTGTTGATTAGCTAATCACAGATGGATAGGTGATCTGACTAACTTATGGCTACCCGTCTGTTCCCATGTCTGCTTAGTCAGAACATTTACCTCTGATCCTAGATCTAGGATCACCTCGTCCATTTCAAATTCTCCAACCTGTGCTGTGAGTCGCATCTCTCTTCCTATTCTTGTATGTCCCATAATGCTATGAAAATCACGCTATGCACTGCTCATGGAAGAATATGGTTGACACTGATCTATGATGCACTGAATTTATCTAATAGCTTGCTCATTTCTCACGAGTTTTAAACAGCTCCGCAGGAAGGATTGTACACTTCCTGTCAACTCGTCCTCGTTGCATGTGCCTGATGTGGTAGCCTGCAATATCTGTACAGGGCTAATGCCACAAGGTGCTTGCTACGGTACACCCCTACATGGTGGTACCTGCGATCCTGATTGCATAGGGTCATCAAAGAAAGTCTTAGCTTCCTGAAATGTCTGTTTATTCTTCTGTAGTTCAAGTGGTGTTGATTTGTTAGGAGCTTTGCGCACCCACTCCTAACCTGTGGTCTTTTCAGTAACCTGCAATGTCCCATTGGTGGAAGCACTACTGCGAGTCACAATGTTGACTCTTGGTTCTGGTTCTTCCTGCTCAGCAGCAATAAGCTGGATGTTCTGGTGTACTGCTGGCTTAGGTTCTCTGATCTTAGCTATCAAGGTAGGGCAGTATTCTATAGCGTGATCGTAATATTTGCAATAGTTACATGTGGTGGTAGGGCTTTGACAGTCCCTAGAATAATGTCCTAGAACTCCACAGTTGTAACAAGTGACTGGTCCGCAACCACGGCCAAAGCCTTATCCTCGGCCAAAGCCTCTGAATCCTCCTCGTCCTCTGAATCCTCCTCCATGGCCAACATGAGCCTGATCATACTGTGGTCCTGCTGCTGGACCCTATGTTTCTGATTGGACTCTGTACAAGTCTTGCTTGCTCTCGACCATGAGATCATAGGCTTGGCAATCGTGTTCATCATGGCCTACGGACTTGCAGAAGACGCAATATAGGTTCTTAGGTGTCTGTACGTACTTCTGAAGTAAAGGGCACTGGTGTGGTAGGTGTCCTCTTGTTTTGCATATTTCACACCACGGCCCATGGGTCTGTGGTAAGGGGTTAGGAGCCACGGTTGCTATATATTCTACAAAGACCAGACAATTATCTTTAGTATGGCCTTGTGCTTTACACTTTACGCACCATATGTCTTGCGCAACCTCTTTCCCTTTCTTAAGCTCATGCATTTGTATTGTGAGGTTAGCCAACTGGTTTTGCAGATTTGTCATACCTGTGCTAGTTTCAGCTAGAGGTGAAGCCTCTAGTTTCATCGCCATCTCCAACGCATCGTCCTGCGTCTGGAGTTTCTGCTACATTAATGGTAGTCTGATGTGAGGGATTAGTGCTGCAATAAACCATTCCTTATGCTGCTCCGACGCAAAATCAAAGCTGACTTGGTCTATAAGGGCTTTAAATTTCTGATCAAAGTCCCACACTGACTCTGTAGGTAACTGTTTGATGTCTTTGAGCTCTGTAATGCACTGTGAATCAGACTTAGGTTTCTTAAACTCTTTAATCATGGCGGTCCTGACATGGACAAGTGTTCTAGGTATCGCTAAGGTATACTTCATATACCATGTTAAGGCTCGTTCTCTCAGTGTGGTGACCAACTGTACAAGTTTACTATTATCATCATTGATTGCTTTAATGGTCCACATGGCTTCACATAGAAACCAATGCTGCTCTGGGTCCTCTACCCCTGTACCCTTAAAGATAGACAGCTTCATATCATCCCCCATTCTATTTCTACATGGTGGATGTTGATTTGTTGTGTTACTACCACTTGGTGGTGTAGGTGGAGGTGATGTAGTGGTAGTGTGTACTGTCTGGGAACTACTAGATGGAGTTCCTACGGGATTGTTCTGAGTCTCGATCTGTTTCTGTGGGGTATAAGGGTGGTAAGGGATACCCCTTATGTTCTTTCTGTGGTACTGTGACTCTGTTGTCTAGGATTATCTGAACTGTCTTCAAATATGGGAGAGCTGAAATCTACTTTGTATTTCTTTCCACTACGTGTATGTCCAATGTCATCAAAATCACTTTCAAACTCTTGTGACATTACTATCTTTACTTATTCATCTGAAACTAGATCCATTGTTCCTTTTTCAAGTAATAACATCTTAATGGACAAGTTTAAAGATTTTAGGTACTTACCGCGATATCCTTTGAAGAAGTGCCGCTCAGCCTCACTGAAGCTTTTTCTCTGTTCAACTGCAAACTCTGTGACGAAGCCTTCTAGCACACTCGCAAGCCAGAAGTCTACTGTCCTCGTAATGGGATTATCAAGGTTCTTCACAATCTGAATCAGCTCCGGTGTCCAGACAATGTTTCTTTTCTTCTTGAATATGCTTGTATCCGTCAACTTTGATAACCAGTCGTAAAGCTCATTTCCAAAGGTCGCAAAAAATATTGCATGCAGGTCTATAACGATATGTTTTTGTAACCAGTTCTCTGTACTCAGTCTAGGACTCTTGTTCTCGTGTTAGGAAAACTCTTCCTCCTTAGACCAAACCCATTCATTGAGTTCGTCTCTAGTAGGATGCCACCAGAACATCAGTGCTCAGTTTGTTCAAAACTGACAATGGAACCATTTGTTGGTTTGCTGGGTAGACCCGGGTTTGCTATCATGTACCAACAACACCCCTAGCTCACTGGCCCTTTCGGTAACAGACCGTGGAGCAGCCTGGAGTCTCACCTGAAGTGATCCTAATGGGTTGGCCAAAGACTCAAGTGTCTCGACCAGGTTCTGTATGGCGTCCTCTGTGCGTCTCGTAGCTCTTCTTAGCCCGTGAGATGTCTCTTTCCTTTTTGCAATGCACCAGCTTCCTCTGGCTCGCGATGTCTCTAGCCCTTTATCGCATCGCCTCGTTCTGGGCAACACGTAACTCTCTCCTACGCTCGATCCTCAACCTGCGGTACCACGCACCATAGCTCCTCTGATGGTGCGATATCGCCTCCCTGCGATATCCTACCGTTGCGACTCAACGTACTTAGCTTACTGGTGTTAATCTTACAGGACTCAACCTACAAGGTTGTTTTATACTGCGACTCTTAACTATCTTAAGTGAAACTTATACAAACTCTTATACAGAATACTTAAAGACTTCAACTTGCATTTATCCTTTTAATATGCTGTGAACTGAATAACACATACATACATTTACTGTAAGCAAAATTCATGTAATGAATGACAGATATAACAAGCAAATACAATCACATGAATCAGTCACATAACACTCTGATTTTACATGGTTCACTTCCAGGGTAGAAGCTACGTCCATAGAACTGTGTTTCTATATTATAACTTGAGAGAGGTACACAGTTCTGTTGCACCGCATATGCAGGTAGAGATCTTCTGGGTAACTCCGCACACAGCCTGGAGCCCTTCTCTCTTAGATCTCTTCTCTATATTTCCTTCTTACAATATACTCTCGCTCTCTCTCTCTCTCTCTGTCAATCCCTGTGGATTGTTACAATACAAAATATAGTGAGCTAATAGAATACTGGACTCTCAGACTCGCTGATGTCTAGCTCCAAGAAGGACTCAGTAGCTGGATGGCTAAAATTCCCAAAATGCCAACCTTTTACAATACAAAATACATCCCTTTATAGGCGGCCCGAAGGTCTCGCCATTACAACACTGTGGGCCTGTCCCAACAGTAACCCAAAACCCTAACTAGTGACAGTCGGCATATCTGTACTTGGGGTAGCCACTTTCCGTCACACCACTGCTCTCTGCAGTCTTCCATGCTTCCCGGGGCTGACCATGGGTACTATGCACCGCTTCCCTTCTTCTGTTCTTCGTCTTCAATACCTCGGCCTCGTCGCTCCTTTTCCTTTATGAGGGTAGCTGAGCCCTCCTGTCTTCGTCGTTGCCTTCAATGCAGTGGTTGAGCTCTCTCTTCTCGGCCGCTCAGCTACTATTGTCTTTCTTAACTTCTCTGTCCCAACAGTCACGGTTTTCGGCTCTGCACTGCAGCTAGAACCATGCTACGGCATCGTAGCTTTACCCAATCTCTTCGTCTTCGCCAAACTGTCTATCCACCAAAATGGAATCTTGTCCTGTAGCTGCGGGACTCTGCTCCAACAGAGAACCCCAACATGAACTTGAGATAAAGTTTGGTGAGGCCCAAGAAATGTAGATATTTTTTGTAGATGTAGGCTTGACAAATCATGAATGGATTTGATCTTGTATAAATCCACATGCAAACCATGTTTTTCCATGATGTATCCCTGATGCTGATTTGTCTCCATATTGAATGATCATATCTAGAAATTGGCATATCATTTGTTTTGTCATAGGATACTTTGAGTATGTTGGATGTTCTACAATTTTTTCCCCATGTTGTTGAAAATGATGATATATTATCCAAATATACAACCACGCTCGAATTTGTGAATGATTACAAGATAGAATCCATAATTCTCATGAATGTTGTTAGAATGTTATTCAAGCAAAATGGAATGACCAAGCACTTAAAAAGTCCTTTTAAACTTGAATGTTTTCTTACATACATCATTTTTCTCACTAGGTGGTAGATTGAATTAAGATAAATATTACTAAATAACTTAACACCCTTGAGTTGATCATCAATTCAAAGGATTGGATATTAGTTCTTGACTGTGATTTTGTTTAGATCTTTATAATCAATATAGAGTTTCTATGTCCCATAATTCTTCTACAATAGCACAATTGGACTCCCGAAGTGTGAGTAGCTCAATTGAATGTAGACATTTTGGATGAGATCTTGAATATGAAGTTCGGTTTCTTCATTCTCTAGAAGGGTAGTTTGTAAACTATGACATTAGGTGAAGGAGTTACAAGTATGAAAAAAATTGAATGCTTGAACTAGAAGTGTATATACACCCGTACAAGCGAAGAACATATATCTATTTATTCTGCCGTGATTTTGGCACTATATTATCCATCTACTTATACTATGTACAAAGATTCCATGTAGAAGTTATGGAGATTATAGTCATCTTGCACAGATTTCGATAAAATCACGAAGAGGATAAATTTGTTGGTTTTAGATATTACATTCTTGCACTATTTTGTTGATATCAAGGAAACTATGGTGGTGTAAACTAATTATACTGCTATGTAGAGTTAACCTCCAAAAGTTACAATGAGACTAAGGTGCCTAGACTCATAAGCAACATGATATTTCTACATATAAGGTTTGCCTAAAATAACATCACAAAATTAAAGTGGGGAACCATCACATAATGGCTAATCTTTGAAGGGTTTGATTCCATAGGGAAGGTGAATTGTTTCTTCGTGTGGATGTCTCGTCCATTTCTCAACCAATCGACGATGCATGGATGGAGGTGTTGCATTGTTGGAATATTCAATCTCTTGACGAATTCAATTGAGATCAAGTTCCTCTAGAAACAATGAATTGTGGTAGACTCCCCTTAAACCACTTCTTTTAATGGAATAATTAATCATCTTCCTCAAGATATTCTATATCTCCTAGTTGGAAATTTGTAAGTGCAATGGTATCATTGGGTTTTGCATCAAATCCACTTTCTCTTATTAGCCCCTGAATCAAAATCCATGAAAGGGACTAACTCTAATTCTTTTTATTCGAGTTGCAATTAATTCTTTGAGTGACTTATGTTAATGTTATGCTAATGTATTTAATGGAATTCACACCACTTTCCAACATCCTTCATCAAATTATTGTTACCTTTATCTGTCTACATCTTGGATTTCTTGTCCTAAGTTTAGTTATCATTTTTATATTATTTGATATGCAATTTAGGACCACCTTTATCATGCTTACTCTATGGTAGATCACAAACCAAAACTCCCATTTATTCTTCTACTTATTTTTTTACTTGATTTTGACAACATATCAATAAGTGACTCGCACAATGACATACACAAAAGTATTTTACCCTAGAAACCCTTAAAGGAAAAAACTAGAAAATATTAGAGTAGCACCTCCATCTTTATCATTGCATTTCTTAACCATTCAAAATACAATATTAACGTATTCTGCATCATCCAAAACCACAATCTATTAAAATGTATTAGAGATATACCCCAATCCCTTAACTAAGATTAAATTTCATATTTTTAGTAAAAAACAAAAAATAGCCCCAAAAAACCCACACACCCACATGTAAAGAATATAAAACATACCCAATAATCACACCTTCGAAATGATTTCTTGTTAATTGTGTCTTAGCCAATGTTGGTACTTATTGAAGGATATGGGAGAAATTATCCATCATCTATTTTCTTTGTCAGACTAGGGATTCCTCAAGCAATAAATTAATAGGATATCCTATTCCATCATCTCTTTTTTATTCCACCATTGAATATTTCTTGGAAAAAAAAAAATCATTTGCCCCCAATCTCATATATTTCGAGACCCAACTCCTGATATGTAAACCTCATTTTGGACCTGCATGGAGAAACAACAAAGAACATATTGTTCTAATACCACTAATCCAAATTATATAGAGAAACAAATGAAGATATAAATATAAATGGAAATACATAGAGAGATATTGCAAAGAGCACAATAGTATAGTAAAACCCCAATTCTATTAATGAATGACATGGAAAAAGACTGCAAAATACAAAGCAAATCAAGCTAGCTAAAATGGTGGTAAATTATCTCTGAAGAGAGATGTGTTGTATATGCTAATTCAAAAGTGCCTTTGAACGTCATCGCAAGAGGACAAAAGTGCCTTTGAGCATAAATCATGATAATTTCCATAGGATTCAAAAAAGATACAAAACCCTAACCTAGGAATAATGTGGAAAAAAAATGTGGTCTCCAAGGAGGCTAATTGATACTTCAACTTCTAAAGGGCGATATTTTTTCTTGCAAACTTCACTTAG
>LPNX010876083.1:417802-431436 GCA_001517045.1 Pseudotsuga menziesii | reverse complement strand
TAGGCATTTTTTGTCCATAAATCAAAGTCCCTTACTAGCAATATGTGTTGATCCCTACACTGAGATGAATAAGAGAGTAAAAAGAAACTTATAATTTGAATGGTTCGACAGTTCAAATTTGTAGCCTGAGAGCTACAAATCTTCTAATATTAATGTGGTATAAACTCACTTTAACATAGGGGGAGATGATATTTGTTTTTCTTAATAAATGTATGTTTAAATGAAAACTCCACGCCTTATGTCTCTATGATGTTTGAACATGGTTCTATAGTATTTGAACATGGGACTCATACACACATAAGAACATGAGACTTCTACCATTTGATATCACCCATTTTCAATAAATTTTTGGTGGGCCTAAAGTAGAAACTAAATGGGGTTGGTACATACATGTGTGCATGGTTAGTGCTATTCATATGTCAAACATCCAACCACTACCTCGGTTGATCCACGTATAGCTTAAAGTACCACATAAATATATCATTTTGGTTGACCTTTATGAGAACACACGGTGCACTTTATTCCACTTATTTTTTGGTTTGAAGGGGGATTTGTTACAAATTGTATTTCTAACTTAGTTGACATTCTTAAAGGAATTTTAATGTTTTAATGAAGCAATATTCCCACAATTTTACTTTTATTTATATTTTTCTTATAAAACCATCTCATCATTTTTTATATTTAGTGAAAAAATAGTTTCTATAACTACAACATCTAAGATAATATGATATGAATTTGAATTAACAAAGGTGGACCGATGACTTATTTCTATTTGAAATCATTTGGAAAACGCATCAAAGAAAGAGTGATCAAGAAATTGTGAGTAAGATGACATTGTTGTTGGAGTCAGTTGATCCACGTATAGCTTAAAGTGCCACATAAATATATCATTTTGGTTGACCAAGTTATGAGAACACACGGTGCAATTTATTCCACTTATTTTTTGGTTTGAAGTGGGATTTGTTACAAATTGTATTTCCAACTTAGTTGACATTCTTAAAGGAATTTTAATGTTTTAATGAAGCAATATTCCCACAACTTTACTCTTATTTATATGTTTTCTATAAAACCATTTCATCATTTTTTTATATTTAGTGAAAAAATAGTTTCTATAACTACAACATCTAAGATAGTATTATATGAATTTGAATTAACAAAGGTGGACCGATGACTTATTTCTATTTGAAATCATTTGGAAAACGCATCAAAGAATCAGAGATCAAGAAATTGTGAGTAAGATGACATTGTTGTTGGAGTCCCCTAAAATTAAGCCTATACAAGAGATTTTATCCAAAAGACAGTAGTAAAATAGGTAAACTAGGAAGGGAAATTATCATCGGAGGTGTAATAGCTATGTTGAGTTAGTTGGTGGGAATGGAGAGGTTCAACCTTTGACTAAGAGGAAAGCCAACAATTTCTCTTTGTCAAGTTGAAATTGTCATAGTGTTGATTGATGATGTGCAGTGATCAAATACAAAGATGGTGCTTCCACCAACCTTAGTTACACTCATAGTCTCATCTTTGCAAGACCTAGGGACAATGGGTTAGGGAATCATGGGTTTTGGTTATGCAACTATAAAGTAATTAGTTTTCAATATATGGGGTCATGTTTTGGGGCTTGTATGGTTTTGAAAGAACTAAAAGTTGCATCTTTCCTAATCCAAAATATTTCAAATATTTTGTAGAAGTAGAGTGTTTTATGTTTGTATGTATGGCTTATTTTTAGCATGGACTCGTAAAATAAAAAAAAATATTTGTAGGCACGCTAAGCATTTTTATCTTCAATGTGATTTATCTCATACTTGCATCTAGTTTTATTCATTATACTAGAACATTAATGAAAGAAAAGGGTCCAATTCAAACAACATAAACATATTTGTGATTGTCCTAGTAGTAAACATAATGTTACTTGATGTTTTTTTTGAATGAACTAGTGCCTTTAAACAATGTTGATTTACCTTTTTCAACCACTTAGACCAGAGAAAGAGGTTATGGATTTATTCTTAGAGCCTCCACTCACATAGAGCACTAGGTGTAAGGTCAAAATTTTTTGTACATGTTATAAAAAATAAAACCATATTTCAAAATTTTGTTAGCAAATATAAACCTCTATTATTCAAAAGTGATCCTCTCATGATCCCTTCTCTTCGCCTTAGTGATATCATCATTGAATTTGACCTTTATTCTAATTATAGAAAGTGAGCTAATCATACAATTACATGCATTTTATTTTCATTTGAAAAGTCTTTACTCTTGGAAAAATTTGCCAAAAATATTTGTGTAGACATAGATAAATATATGCATTGTATGCAAATATTTTGAATATACCAAACGGTATGCCAATAATTTGAATATACCAAAAAATTGCTCTCCTTGATTAAAATAAAATAAATATAAAAGCATAATAGATATATGTTGGCTTGATAAACAAATTAATTTTTGAGTATATATATACCAAAATAAACCAAAACATTTATCAAATTAAATATAGAAATGGATGATAAGTAAATAATAAAAATATGTAGAGTTGATAACCAAATTAATTTTTGAGTATATATATACCAAAATAAGCCAAACATTTATCAAATTAATCAAAGAAATAGATCTGAAAGAAAAATACAATTTACCTACTCTAGAGATTACATGATCACTCTAAGTTTCAACAAATAGAAAAGTGTGCAGGTGTATCTAATAGAAAAACTGAAGAAGAAATATTATGATTATCTACTATATAATATATGTTATTTGGTATCTTTCTTATTTCATTTTATTATTATACAACTTCTTAATGATTAAACATTCTTTCTGTGTTATTATTCAACCTATTTATTGACATTGATATATGTTTAAATATCCAAACATCCAAATTGTATTCCAATAATTTGAATATACCCAAAAAAAATTGGGGATAAAAATAAAATAAATATCAAAACATCAAAACGAATTAATTTTTGACTATATATACCAAAATAAACCAAACATTTATAAAATTAATAAAAGAAATAGATGTAAATATATACTTTAATGCCCCTAGTTACTTTTTGATGTTTTATTTTTATTTATGTATAATGGAACAAGTGAGTTAAATTTTATATAAATATAATTTTGAAATTGAGAGTTTTAACAACTATACAATTAATTGACATAAAGTTGGGTTAAAAGCACTTATCAAATCCTCAAAATTTTTTACTAAGACAAGTGGGAGAAGAGAGCATGCAGAGGGATTATAGAAAACAAAAGAACTAGAAAAACTAGACTTGCTACAGGTGAAGACTCTATTTTATGTATACACCCACTAAAATAGCACAAAGCTGCGAGAGAACATATGTGAGGGCTCTGTAGTAGAACAATTAGTGAGAAGAAGAGAATGCTAAAAAAAATTTTTAAACCTAAGAGTCCCGGCAAGGAGGTGGAACAACATGAGAGTTTTGAGATTTGCTTTACACACATGTTTCCTAAAAACCTAGTTCTTATTTACTAAAGATACATATATGATTAGTGCAAATTAATTATGTATTATTACAATCATATCTATGTATTAATGGGTTACATGTTTACCAATGGCCGAAGAGAAATGATGATAAATTAATGATATCTAAGTTACTAAAAATCTTTTACTTATTAGTATGAAATCTTTTATACTTGTAGATGAACTAAATATGGATTAATTAAAGAGAATAATTATAGTAAAACCATTTTTTATTTTAAGATATTTAAACCTATTAAAAAGTTGTTAAAGAGAGATTAACTATAGAAACAAGTTTAGTAATGAAGAAACCTATAAAATTATATATTTTAGCATTTATTTAATAACCAGCGATCTTCACAAAAACTAAGTGATTAATTATGATATTCACCAACCACTTTACTTGTACTTGTGTTAAAATTTTAGATAAGCATAAAACATAAAAAACTAATCATTTTAGTCGGCCATAAAACCAACATAAAGACGTGAACTAACATTTATTTATCTATTTGTTAGACCAATCACTTCACTACCTTTCATATTTCACATTTCACATTTCGTGAAGTAACAAGTTCTGCAACTCTGCTAAGACAATACTTTGAATTAACAAAAGCAGACCATCTTCTTATTTCTACCTGATTTCTGTTTTTCACTCTGAAGATCAGAAACATATCAAAGCAAAAAGTTGCGAGTAACATGGCACCAGCGACCCCTAAATTGAAGGGCATTTGCAAGGGGTACCCTCCAAGAGACAACAGTAAAAGTGGTCCACTGGGGAAGAAAAATCGTCATTGTAGGTCAATTAGCTGCGTCGAGACATTCGGTGGTGGTGGAGCTGTTTAACCGCTCGCTGAGAGGCAGAACAGCAGTTTGTCATTGCCGGATCAACGTAACAACCAAATCAAGGTCACCAATATACAGCCTTTTAAGCTACGAACAGAGGTAGAAACACAAGTCTAATAATGTTTTATTGATAGAATCCATATATAGTTATGGAATAACCTATTGACCAGACCATTTGCACCAGTCCGAAGACCAAGGCTCCATTTAGGCGACGGCCGTGCTTTCCTGGACATTGGATTGGTGCAAATGGTCGGGTCGATAGGTTATTCAGTTAGTTATCAGCTTAGTTACTATACCTTATCTTACCATAAACAAATGTGTATGCACAGTTTGACAAACATGTACTGTTTTGCAGCAAAGAGGCCAAATGAAAGAACAACAATTCATGAAAAAGTTACATCAGCAGATGGATGAGGAGCAAAAGCGCAGAATACCTATTGCACTAAGTTTGCCACTCACAACTGATAAACCACAAGTATGTTTTATAATATCGAATGACATCCTATCTAAAATCTCTTTTGTTATTTAAATTATATTGTAAACTGTTTTTTTCGTTTGTTTGTCAAATTTACAGGTTTTACCAAAACCCCCAGTAAAAGAGCGGACCAAGCCATTAAATGTAAAGCTTCGCACAGAATCTAGAGCGGCTGAAAGGGCCGAATTTGATAACTTTGTATGTCTGAATCCTTTGATATTCTGTATTTCTGTTAAGTATCAAAAGGTCATCAATTCCTAACATTTCGTCCAATGGCTTCTTCTATAGGTGGAAGAAAAGCTTTCCTATTTCGAGCATCAACATCTGGAAGAAGAACTAATCCAGAAGGTATAAGTTATTCTCTATTATGAATCTCTTTTTATTTAGATTTTTAGAACAGTTTTTTCATAAATTTAAGTATTTGTTATCAATTAACATGAATGACCTGAGCAGCAAATGGAAGAAGAAGAAATTAAACGATTGAGAGAAAAGATGATTCCATTAGCTCAAGGCATGCCCTTTTTCGATTGGCCATTCGTACCAAATAAGTACGTGCTTCTTCCTCTAATCCAAATTTTAAGTTTTCGTGATTCTATATAATGAATGTACAATTAAAACCAAAATTGTAACAGGTCTTCGAAGCCTCTGACTGTGCCGAAAGAGCCCAAAGCGCAGACCCATCGTCGTACAAGAAGCCTCGCATGAAGTGGGCTGCACCCGTGGAAGTTGCAGCATGATCAGTAAAAATTCTGGAGTCTCCATCTTATGAAAATATGTTATTTTTTTTCAAATTTTAGATAATCAGAATAATATTAATTAATATAATTACAATTTTCACAAAATCACCAAAAATATTTTGTTTCTTACTCACAAAAACAATGTTTAATTACAAGTTAAATGTTATATTACAAAACAATGATTAATAATAAGTTAAATGCTAATATGTTGGTACAAAACTTCTTAACTCAAAACTTAACTAATTTATATATAAAATAAAAAATTAATTGATTCATAAATTATAATTAACTAAATTATAAAAAAAATTAAATATACATAATGATCTTACCTAATATAAAAACAAAAAAATCTTAAACAACATCATAAATACAAATTTAAATTACATCAAGATGCCATCAATCTAAAATATACAGAAATTGATTTTACAAAATTGGAAAAAAAACCAACACTGCACAACGACCTCATATATAATTGCATGGACAAACAAATATGCAATCCATCCAAGGTATCAAGCAACACATAGTTTCTAATATTATGAGAAAATCCATAAAAATAGATAGTTAGCAAGAGTACATAAGTTAATTAGCATTTCCATATGACAAAGGGAACATTGACGTGGCATCTTTGTCTTTGCGTGCATCACCTATATACTTAAAACTCAAATATGTATTTGGTTGAATATTTTTCATTTACTTTATAAACTTACTAGTCAGCATAAGATATAAATTATGTAACCCTAAATTTTCAAAAAAAATTAATCAAATTACCTAAATTATTAAAAATAAATTTATAATATTTTTTAGAAGTATGAAAGGCCAATTGTATTTATAGTCATTTTTAATGCATTGTACAACCTTATATAAAATAATATTGTCAAAATAAATTAATAATTCTTTAATTATTTATATTTTCAAAATCATAATGTTACAATTTAATTATTGTGCATTAGTGCATTATTTTAGGTATGCATAATGTAAAACATCGTCTTTACAATATTTATAAAATAAATTCCAATAACTTAAAACTAGGATGGGTAGAAAATAGTATAAAAGTAGTATATGTCCACTTTAAATAAAAATATGTTTTTTTAGTTTGTATCAAATTAATAGCTATATATAGGACACACCACAAAGCTGATAAAGGTTTTCACCTCGAAAGATTTGATCCCTTTAAGGGCTTGATAAAGCCTAGGATTTGGATCTATGCTAGTATACAATAGAAAACAAGATATTAACAAATATTTTGTAAAAACATTCATACAAAACATTAAATTTTTTTAAGAATTATAGTACCAAAGGTTAAAACCTTATAAAAAAATTTGAAAGGAAGATTTGTATTTTTCTTTTTAATGTAAAAGAATTTTAAAAAACATGATATTGAGAATTCAAAATTTTCATATAAAAATGAATTGTAATTTTATATTGAATATAATGCCACCATACAAAAAATTAATAATGATTAAAAAACGAAAAAAAATTATTCAAAATTATAATTTTCTTAAAACAAATTCTAATCCAAAATTATTTTTTTACTGCCAACTCTTCCAACTCTTCCATCATACGATTCTGAAAGTGCGAGCCATGGTCAATGACAAGCTCTTTTGAAATCTTGAACTGAGTAATAATCTGGTTGAATACGAAGTGCACGGCTATCTGACCATCAGATTTAACTGTAGGCATAGCCTCAGCCCATTTCGTGAAGTAGTCAACAACCACTATGATATGATGATGCCCCCTAGCTGAAGCTGGGTTGCAATCCATAAAATATAGCCCCCACTTAGTGAAGGGACCGGCGGTGATGATGGGATGTAATGGGGCAGGTTTTGAGCGCATATTACATGCAAACACCTGGCAAGGGTGGCACCTCTTGACCGCATCTACACAATACTTCAAGATCGATGGCTAGAAATAACCCGCTCTTAAGATTTTTTGGGCTGTAGAAAGCCCAGATAAATGACCACCACACGCCTCTCCATGGCAATCATTCAGCACTACCTCAGCCTCTTCATGGGTTAAACAACGTCATAAAACAAAATCTATGCCACGGCGATACAAATTGTTATCCACTATGAGGTAATTCTTAGACACTTGACGTAACCGTCGTCGTTCATCCCGTGAAAGGTGAATAGGGATCTTCAATGTTTGTATTTAATATATAATGATATCCCCATACCATGGGTCTAAGGTTGATAGTAAGAAGATGTGCTAATCGATAAATGTATCTTCACAAACCAACTCCTCGGCCTCGCTTGGGAAATCCGATATATGCTCTGCAAAAATTAACGATTTATTTGATTTTGCCGAAACAAACTCGAGATCGAATTCTTGCAAGATGGCAATCCATTTATTATATTTTCCCCAATCATCCTTCGAGTGAGGATGAATTGAAACGGATTGACATGGGCTACAACCAAGGTCTGGCGAAGGAGAATATAATGTCTCAACCGTTGAACCGCATGTACGGTAGCTAAGGAAAGCTTCTCAACATGAGAATAATTGATCTCTGCATCAATAAGATTCCGGCTCAGATAGTTTAGACATGCTCTTGGAGCTCCTCATCCTCTTGAACCAAAATCATACCAATCGTCTCCATGGACGCGACCACATAAAGTAGGAAATCAAGGCTATAGTCTGGGGGACTAATCACTGGGGCCGATGCTAGGGGTTGCTTAAGTGCATCAAAGGAATCCTGGGCTCACTCATCCCAACAAAAGGTGGTGTCCTTCTTCAAAAGATGCGTGAAGCCTCTAGTCAAATTGGCAAAATTGACAACGAATCTCCGTAAGAAGTTTGCCATGCCTTGCAAACATTGAAGATGACGAATATTCTTTGGGGGAGAAAACTGAAGTATTGCATCAACCTTCAAAGGGTCGACTCTTATACCCTCTTTAGAAACGATGAATCCTAATAAGTGACTAGACTTCACACAAAAGATGCACTTGTGAGGATTTAACCTGACCAAATAATGGCGGCACCTTTCGAATACCAATCTCAAATGATAGGAATGACGCATTCTCATACAAGAATGAGTAGCAAGGTCATCCAAAAATACTTTGATGATTGATTTGAGATTGTGGAAGGTCAAGGTCATGGCCTGCTGAAAAGTAGCTCCGGCGTTCATAAGTCCAAAAGGCATTTTTCGATATGCAAAAGTTCCCCAATGAAAAATAAATGTAGTCTTATGTTGGTCCTTAGGTTTAATTTGTATCTAATTGTATTTGGAAAAGCCATCCATAAAGGAAAAAACCTCACTACCCGCACACTAATCCAAAATCTGATCAATAAATGGTGTGGAGAAATTGTCCTTACGATAGAAACGATTCAAATCACAGAAATTAGTACATATGCGGATCGCTCCCTGCTTCTTATCAACCGAAACGGGGTTTGAAACCCACTTCGTCAAGGGAACGGGATAGATAAAACCGACTTTCAACGGTTTCTCTATCTCTGCCTTAATCGTGGGTGCTTTCCTAGGATTCATCACATGCAAGCGTTGTCGAACAGGCTTAGTGTTGGGATAAGTCTTAATCTCGCGTTCAATAATGCGAGGGTCAATACCTGGGATTTCATCGTAAGACCAAGCAAATATATCACTAAATTCTTTAAAAAACTCGGTGTATTCTTGAATCTCAGCATGGGAACATTTTTCCCCAATATAGACATTCTCTATCCTACCAGGATTGCGAGAGATATTGATAGGAATCGTCAGAGACATATTTTCCATGTTTCCTTTAGCCATCAGACCAGGAGAGCTTAATGGAACCATGGGACTACCAATTCTCTCACTAAGAACCTCCCTAAAGTCCTCATGCTCCAAGCGGTCAAGCTAGGGAAGAAAGCAAGATCTATGATGGAGCTCTTCCCATGGTGGCTCAACTCCTGACATGGCCTCAATAATCGCTTCGTCTGAAGGAAAAACACTATCAAGGTAGTCATATGCGTGAGAAGACTGTACTGCCCATGTAGGAAGCACATATGGGTCCTCCTCCTCCGTCCGCGAAGAGGAAGGACTAGGCTCTGCAACACACTCAAGATTAGCTTGATAAGCTACCATAGTTGCAGGAAATGACACGTCTGTTACGATGGGCTCACTCAAAGTATTCGGTGTAGGAAGAATCCAAGGATCTTCAATATGACTTGCGCGAAAAGACATCGATCTCATAGATCTCGAAGCCTCACCGAAATTAGACGCTATCATAAGGATAGGTGCAGGATAACTAAAAGTTCCCATGAGGGATGGATACATGCCCACACCCACACTCCCAGTTGCCGGTTGAGAGTGCTCAACAATCGAGATCGAAGCTCCCGAAGATGTGGTAACCGATTGATTCTTAAATAACGTTTGATCAATTGTAACTATCTTCCCATTAAATGGAAAGCATACAACGTGGAATAGGGAATAAGCTACGACTTGCATACTGTACATCCAATTCCTACACAATGAGATATTGTAGTCAAGGGGCGCATCAACCACCTTGACCTCTATCGCAATGGTCTTCCCTCCCAAACGGACCTTAAGGGAAGGAAGGATCCTGTGCGGCCTAAACGATCTCTCATCAAACGTAGTTAACATGGTCGTAGATTTAGACAACTCAGGGGAACCTAAACACTTCCAACATGATAAAGACATCAGAGAAGCAACAGCGCCTTCATCAATCACAGTGCGCTTGATGGTCATGTTAAGACAGTCTACATGAATCAAAAGAGACACATAGTAAGGAAAGTGAGGCTGAAGTCCTGCGATTTCAAATTTAATCACGGAGGAAGAATTATCATCATTCACACCAAGGGTAGAAATCAAAGCCTTCCTTTGCGAAGGACAACTATGAAGTACTTCTAGTGTAGACATCGCACAAGGAGTGTGGCCCAAATCCTCGACAACAGAATAGTTTTGGGTGACTTGAGCATTAGGATTGTTCCTCAAACACTTAAGGACTCCCTTAGGAATGCGAGGTGCAGCTTCAAGTTTATCCACAGGTTTTTCAATACGCAAAGGAGTCCCTGGTGGATCAGGTTCCTTTCTTGGGTTGGGTTCTGATGAACCATAGTCCTTCACATGGGTCACAACTTTCACAGCATGTACCATGTTAATGCAACCACGACCACTACCCTCTAGCGGATCTTGATCACCACCAGAATGATCATGGGTCCTCAAGTTCATATTTTGATTGTGAGGTAAAGGGTTAATCAGCATAGCTGGGCCCTGTGCTAAGAATCTCGAGGCTTCATCGATACGAGGGCACAAGTAAGTGAGGTGATCTTCCTTACACAACTTGCAAGGAATTTTAACCTTACGTTTAGCTTGTTTGTCCCCCCCAGCATTAGGGCCATTCTTGTCATTATTATTATCATTTTCATTCCTATTCCCACCCTTACGATTGTTCGTACCCTTCTTTTTATTTCGTCCAGGCTGCAGGTTTCCCTTCTGGTCCGACGATTGCACCGAAAGCACACTCGCGGGTGGGTTGAGACAAAACCATGGCTTGTCCCAAAGAAAATTGGTTGATTGACTATTGATTGACTTGTTTTGCAACCGAATCCACAGGTTTAGCACTCACACAACCAACAATGCCATCGGCATGTGGTCCAGGTTTAACTTTGGGGTCGAAACTAGAATGCGGAGCATTGGGAATGATCTCATATAACAAATTGGATTGAGCATAAATCAAATCCAGTTCCTGTGCTCCTCATTTTTCACTCCGGATGTAGAAACATCATTCGCTATAAAAGGAAATAAAGACTTAAGGAACCATTCGAGGAGGAATTTCGACAGTATAAAGGATTTAATCAACCTCTTCCATCTATGCCACTCTTGGATATGATCCTAGATATGTGTGGCTTTATCCTACCGAAATGTCGGCAAGATTTCTGTACCAACATCATAACACATGGTAGATGGAAGTGGTTAAGAAAATTCATCGTGAGGTCATTGAATAAAGTGAATGCCCCCCTAGGTAGCTCTATATACCATTTTATGGCAGACCCTGTAAGGGTCTGTTGAAACAACCTTAAACAGATTGAATCCTTGTGTAAGGAATTCGAAGAGCACCATAAGTGAAAGGTAGTAACATGTTCGCTCGGATCCTCTCCCGGTTTGCCCTCAAATTTTGGTATGCCCGAGGGAAGCTTAGTAGGGACAGCCGGCCAAGGTAGGTCACGAGCTACACGATCGTTCGTCAATCTCGACAAGCCAGGAAGATTCAGCGTTGTGAGGAAAGGGAGCCTAGGATGATTAGGTCGATGGACCACTCCTTGATAGTTCTGATTCGCATAGGTATGATTACCATAACTAACATGGCCTTGGCCATAGTGGCCTCCTTCTGTTTGACCCATATAGGGTGGCATGGAAGCACCATAGTGTGGTGTACCTTGACTATTTGGAGCTACAAAGTCATAATTTGGAGAGTAAGCAGGTTGTTGATACTTGCACTGTTAAATTTGAGCATATAGATCTGTAGACAAACACACAACTCACAAAGAAGATCTCACAATTTACTCAGCCATTGAAGAATGAAACAGTGCAAAAGGCTTGCAGCTGTGAATGCTTTCATTAATCAAAAAAGTAATCCAGATAATAATTACAATAATGTAAAATGGCTTTAATAGCCACAAGCAATTCGAATCCACATGAGGAAGTTTGAATTGATTAGACTCTACTTGACTGTAGGTAACCAAGACTTGTCTAAATCACTATCGGAGGACCCAGTAGTTAACTGCCATTGTCTAAATCATAACCGAAGTTCTAAAACACAACCAAGTGTTACATTTAGTATTAAATAATGGTTAACTGACTGTGGTACGTGAGAAATTCACCCCACATGTGTGCAATCAATTAAACCTAGTGCTAACTAAATGTAGAGGGATAGAACTGAATGTAACTGACTCCTAACTTGGCTTGACTAGTCATTAACTGAAGTGAACTGACCTTGGTTGGTTTCGGCACTCCCAGTTGCTTCCTAAATTGTAGGGATTGATCTAGGAGACTCCTAAACTTAAGCAATCAAGTGCAATAAGTGGCAGTGAGCCTCAATTAGTGTTCCCCACACTTTGGTAACTGAAACATGTGCCCCAATTAGGTCAATTTTAACCAATGGTGCTAATGACTATAAATAGACTGGATGGACTCCCGATTTAGACATGACTCCCGATTTAGACATATGACCAAATTTGGACAAGGGAGGATTAATAATCCTGACACCCCCCCTGAATGCTAACTTGGACAAACTGTGGGCCCTGGTAACTAAGACCATAGGTCACCCATTACATCAAGTAAAGTAAAGTAATTGCTCAAAAATAAGGTGCTTAGGGAAAAACCACATGGGAAAAAAAAAACCCCTTCTAATTAAGCAGGTAGAATCAGGATCAATCTGGTTCTTCTGTGCACAGGTATCCTGGGGCCTGGCATGTGAACCTCTCCATCATTATTTTTGGATGAATCTTCCTCTTTGGAAGAAGAATGATATGCTCAACTAAATAAAAAATATAGACAGCTTCCGGATGAAGACTGGACCCATGTAGAGCAATTGAAGTCAACTGAAAAGTGAGGAACGGTTCTTGAGAATTCAGAGAATGTGAAGAACACTCAAGAAAATGATATGTTGCAGCCATGAACAGCAAACCATGAGTGGTAAAAACAGCCCCAAGTGTTAGGAGCAGGTGTCCAGGCGGATGCAGAAAATCTTCCTCTTTACTAGTTCTGTGAGAAGATGAGCATGTGATCAATGGTAGAGAAGCACTGGGACTGTTGAAAGCGAATGCTAGAGCTCCATAGTATGATATAGCTTCTGAAATAGATAATGAATCACATAATAAAATATCAGCAACCTCATATGAGGAAACTAACACCAAATCCCCATCAGCAGTTTTGAAGAGAAAGTGCGGTACTTGATTTTTCATACTGGAATTGGTGAGAGAAGCTACAAGCATGACTGAATGCTTTTGAATTTTAAAATATGAACCAAATAATATCAGATCAGAAATTAAATCAGATCTAAACAAGTTCAAAACAGATCCAAAACTGTGAAATGGAATCAAATCCCCAGCAGTGGTTTTGTAGGAGACTTGCGGTACTTGTTTCTTCACACTGTTGATGAGAACAGCTACAAGCGGTATT